>CAUYPK010050857.1:0-45969 GCA_963574355.1 Loris lydekkerianus
GAACATATTCTTCTTAGCAAAGTATCTCAGGAATGGAAGAAAAAGTATCCAATGTACTCAGCCCTACTATGAAGCTAAATTACAGCTTTCACATGAAGGCTATAACCTAACTATAGCACAAGACTATGGGGAAAGGGCCAAGGAAGGGGGTAGGGAGGGGGGAGGGTATGGTGGAGGGAGGATAATGGGTGGGGCCACATCTATGGTGCATCTTAGAATGGGTACAGGCAATTGCACTAATGTACACAGCTATGATTTAACAATAAAAAGTAATAATAATAAAAAAATAAAATTAAAAAAAAAAGAATGGAAGAAAAAGTATCCAATGTACTCAGCCCTACTATGAAACTAATTTATGGCTTTCATATGAAAGCTATAACCCAGTTATAACCTAAGAATATGGGGATGGGGGAGAGGTAGGGTGATTGGTGAGATAACACCTACTGTGCATCTTACAAGGGTACATGTGAAACTTACTAAATGTAGAATATAAATGTCTTACCACAATAAGAAAAATGCCAATAAAGCTATGTTAACCAGTGTGATGAAAATATGTCAAATGGTATATAAAACCAGTGTATGGTGTCCCATGATTGCATTAATGTACACAGCTATGATTTAATAATAAATAAAATAAAATGAAGAGTTGGAGATTGATGTGAGGTTAGGCTGCCGCCATGGTCCTCGACCCAGGGCGACTGAGGCAAACTCTGTCTCAATCAATCAATAGAAAGTTATAAGGTTACTACGTGTATGACCTCTCTCTCCCCCAGCAAACGTGCGTAATTAGTTTCAAACGGCCACATTACACACCACATCACGATCACCGCATGAGTGGGCCAAGGTCACCGCGTGAACGTACCGCACAGCCACGCCCCCGAACTTTCTCAAAACCGTTTCACATATAAACCTCCTCACAAATGATCCATCCCTCGCCGTGGGTTTCACGTACAACTCTCTCCCTCTCGGCGGGAATTAACTTTGCACAAGTGTCCGGTTTCATAACAAAACACATCTCACACCACAATCTCATAAAGAGAGTCCAGATCCCTCCGCACCAGCCAACAAAGATTCTTTTAAGTCACCGCACGCGGTGGCTCCTTTGATGAGATCCGGACCGCCACTGAGCTAATTCCAAAATCAGTCCTCAGAGAAATCCACAAACCGACCCCAGCCGGTTGTTCACGCCGAGCCAGCCAGGTGTGAAACTGCGCAAGCGCAGTCCGAAGCCCGGCGGGAGCCTCAGCCGCTGAGCGCCCGCCTGCTCCGGCTGCGACTACGTTTCCCAGAGGACACCGCGGTCAAAGCTACTTCCGGGAGAAGCATCAGTTGTGGGACAGCGGCCGCTGAGAAGGCGGGGAGGGTTGGACATATGGCCTGGCCGGGAATCCGAATCAAAACTTGGACCGAAGACCTTCCTGAGGATGCAGAAGGTACCTGGAGCGCCAGAGCCGTGGAAGAGGAATGTCTGTAGTTTTAGGCCCTAGGAGGGGCGGGTTGTGTTGTGAGCGTGTGAGGGAGACTGGAGTTTATCTTTGGGCTCTGTGCTACTGCGGCTAGATACGTGGTTGTGCTTTTGTGACAGTGTGCTTATGTGCGTGATCATTTGTGAGAATGGAGTATATATGTGACCGTGACCATGCTGATGGCTGGCTATTTGTGTAAGACGCATTTATATATATGACAGCAAAGCACATTTACACAAATCGTTCTACTCAGGCTCACACGATCGAGCAGTCATGATACACTTGAATAGTCAGCTGTACATTTACACACACAACACAAAGCTAAAGCACATTGTCTACTCCACGTTTGTCATCATCACAAGCCCTAGAAAAAGTCCTATATAGTATGCTTATGTATTTAATGCGTTTTGATGTTCTTTTCAAAGATTAGGCCACAATGGGCATTGTTTTGTAATTCTTTATTAAAAGATATTTAGGTCTTTTTGTCTGTATTCAAGGAATAACTTAGGAAGATTTCCCAGGAGGCTTGTAGGTGCGATTCTTTTTTAATTCTTACAGTGCTATGCTTAAAACTAAAGATTCCATAATTCATTTTGGTCTGGAAAATTTTGTTCTGTTTATTTTCTTCCATCTGTGTTGTTTTAGCCTCTATTTTTTAAAATCCCAGCTACACATATATTGGATCTTTCTATTTCTCTGCGCTTTTCTTCTCATAATGTCCATTTCCATTCCTTTTTCCTCTTAATTCAGTGAGAATTTTCTCAGGGCAGTTAATGAGCAGATTGGTCAGATCCATTTCATAATAGTATTGGAACACTGGGTTGGTCTAACTAAATCCTTTCTGCTGAAGAACTTGAGTCCTGTTTTCTTGAATCTATCCTGCTATAGCTGGGTTCCCTCATGGTTTTAAATAAAGCTGGGATTTGTCCAAAATTCCTCTAATCATTTATATAATTTATATATGTGTGTATGGGGGCTGGGAGTAAGAGACATGAAGGGGGAAGAAAAATGTCATTCTAACTTAACATTTTTGGAGTTCAGAGGCAATCATCTCCTGTCTTTTTTTTATTCCCTTCCTCCCTCACCCAGCAACACTTTCTTTGGACTGGGTTTCTTCTACAGAGGTATAAGGAAGAGGATTAATTAATAAGTTCAATTCTAAAATAGGCCATGGCCCATGTAAGTTGGTATTTTTTTGTCCTAATCGAGGTAGTTCCTTTTTTTTCTATAGGTCATATGAATATTTGCATTCTTTACCTTGACATTGTTACCTGCATGAGAATTATACAATAACCCTCTAGTGAGTTAGTAAGTGATAGTGCCAGAAGTTCAGGGCCTTTGTTTTTTGCTCCTCTCTTCTCCATCCAGTGTTCATGTACTTGTTGACTGCATCATTCTTCATCTCCTTTATGCTAATCCCCTACCAGGAATAATGAAAGAACAGAAATAGTATTCTCTTGAGGAAAATATTATTGTTTTTCTTGTTAGCACTTTGACTTGATGAGATAGCATAACAAATAATTTATTGAGTACCTAATATGTGATAGCCATTTTTCTAGGTAACTAGGAATAAATCAGTTGGGGAAAAATCACATACACATATATCTTCACATGAGGAGATTGTCTTGTAGTAACAGAGTCAGAAAATATCTTATGTAATATAAGACTTAAGACATACACATATAGGCTTGGGGCCTGTAGCTCAGTGAGTAGGGGGCCAGCCACATACACCGAGGCTGGCAGGTTCAAGCCCAGTCTGGCATGCTAAACAATGACAACTGCAACCAAAAAAAATAGCTGGGCATTGTGGCTGGCGCCTGGGCATTGTGGCTGGCGCCTGGCTACTTGGGAGGCTGAGGCAAGAGAATCACGTAAGCCCAAGAGTTTGACGCTTGGGCTGTAACACCATGGCACTCTACCGAGGGCAACATAATGAGACTCTGTCTCAAAAAATGAATAAATAAATAAATAAATGACATACATAGATATAGATGGAGCAAGTAAGTGAGCAAGATAGAATTAACAAACTAATTACATGATAAAACTAAGACCAGACAGCAATTACATCTTATCAATAAATGCATATGGGCTTTAGGTCACCTATTAAAAGAAAAATACTGACTCACAAAGACAAACCCAACTCTCTGATCTATAAATCAGACAACTAAGTGATTCAGAAAGGTTAATAAAAGGATGAATAGATTATCCAGGCAAATAGAAATTAAAAGAAAACAGAGGAATATTCAATGAACTGTCCATCAAGTGTCCATTTCTAGGTCTTATTAAATAATCTATGATAAATACAAAAATGAAATGATATGTGCCTATATAAAAATAAAGAAGGCAGAAGCTATAGGTATGGCAAGAGCTCTTTTTTTTTTTTTTTTTGAGACAGAGTCTTACTATGTCACCCTGGGTAGAGGGTCATGGCATCAGAGCTCAGAGCAACCTCCAACTCTTGGGCTTAAGCAATTCTCTTGCCTCAGCCTCACAAGTGGCTGAGACTACAGGCACCCACCACAACACCCGGCTATTTTTTTGTTATTGTCGTCATTGTTGTTTAGCAGGCATGGGCTGGGTTCTAACCCAGAAGCCCTGGTGTATGTGGCCGGCTCCTTACCCACGGAGCTATGGGCACCACCAGCAAGAGCTTTTGAATAAGTGAAAAAAAGCAAACAACAGTATATGTATTATACTATATTGCCTTTTGTATAAAAGTATAAAAGACAATATATATGTGTTATAAAATTGCTTACCTGTGGGGGCAGGAGGTGAGAGACAAAATGGAAGGGATGGGGTGGGAACAAGACATCTGAATATCTCTTTTTAGTTCTTAACTATTTAAGAAAGGAAAATTATGAAAAGTATAAAAATTTGTTATCATTTGGTAATTTTCTCACAAGTTGGTAATATCCTCACAGGAAGTGGTATCCTTGGGGATAAATGACTAGATGGCACATAGGAAATCTCTGAACTTCACAGTTTGGGAGTTTTCAATTAGATGTGATAGAAATTGGTGTTGGGGGATCTCTCTGGATGGAGAGACTGTGGGGCTTCAGGATTAGGTAGAGATATGATTGGTGCTTGCATAGAAAAATTGAAGATCTTGTCAGAAAACAAATGACCACCAGTTACAAATCCAGATTTACAAATTCCAGTTTTAGATCGAAAGAGTAGATGTTGACTTAGCTCATGTCTGTACCAATCTGGATCATTCAACATCAGTGTTCTCTAACTTAGGAACTCAGGTATAGGGAGAGGTGATAGATGCTAACTATAAAGATCTCTCACATGTAATTGCAGTCAATGGAATATGTACCTTTGAAATGACTTCAGAGATTTTGTCTACCCCAGAAATTCAAGTTTAAGAGACTCTCTTACGGCTTGGGATCTGTAGCTCAGTGGCGAGGGCACTGGCCACATACCCCAGGGCTGGCGTGTTTGAACCCAGGCCAGAGCCTGCCAAACAACAACAACTATAACAAAAATAGCTGGGCCTTGTGGTGGGCACCTATATTCCCAGCTACTTGGGAGACTGAGGCAAGAGAATCGCTTAAGCCCAAGAGTTTAAGGTTGCTGTGAGCTGTGACACAATGGCACTGTACTGAGGGCGACATAGTAAGACTCTGTCTCCAAAAAAGAGAGACTCTCTTATAAGATCAAATGTTATGCTACCAATAAGAAAAAAAGTTGTAGTGATTATTGCTATATGATAGACTCCCACCAAATTTTGTAGATTAAAGCAACAGCACTCATGGTTTAGCTTAAAAATCTGCAATCTGAGTAGGGTTTAGGAGGGACAGCTTACCTCTGTCCCATGTGGTATTAGCTGAGATGGCTTTACTGTGTGCAAGATGACCTTATTTTCAAGCTAGTTCTCTCACATGGCTTGCAAACTGTTGCTGGCAGTTATTTGGGGAGCTTTTGTTTCTTTCCTCATGAGCTATTCCATGGTCTGCTTAGGTTTCCTAAGAATATGGTGACCAGATTATAAGAATGAGCACCGAGGGCGACAAAGTGAGACTGTCTCTAAAAAAAAAAAAAAGGAATGAACACCCAAGTAAGTAATGCAGAAGTATGAGACATACCGTGATCTAGCCTTGAAAGTCACATAATCCCTTCTACCATATGCTATAGGTTGAATAAGTCACAAATGTCCTGTCACTTTTAAGAGAAGGGGGCATAGATTAGGGGGCATGTCAAGGTTAAAGAAGGGATTCTGAAGAAGGGATTGGAGATACTGCTGTGTCCATCTGAGGATAATATAGTCTGTTTCAGATTTTTTTTAAATTAGGGGCTCTGTTGCCCAGGCTGCAGTGCAGTGGCCCAGTGATAGCTCACTGCAGCCTCAAACTCCTGGCCTCAAGCAATCCTCCTGTGTCAACTACCAGAGTAATTGGGACTACAGGTGTGTACCACCCTGCCTGGCTAATTTTTTTTTTTTTTTTTACCTTTTTGTAGAAATAAGGTCTCACCATGTTCCCTAGGCTGGCCTTGAACTCCTGGCCTCAAGCTCCTTCCTCAGCCTCCTAAATACTAGAATTATAAGCATGAACCACCATCCCTGGTCTTTACCAGATGTTTACTAAATAATTTGCATAAAAACTAAAAATGCCTATGGCATAATAGCTATAATGATGAAGAAAGACCTTCAAGGTTTTTTTCTCAAGGTGGAAAATTTTATAAGACACGTTAGAAAAATTAAACAATTTTCAACTATTTAATGTAATTGGGAGCTGCCACTTCTTTTCTTTTCTTGAGACAGAGTCTCACTTCCTTATCTCCAGTAGAGTGGCTCACAGCAACCTCAAATTCTTGGGCTCAAGTGATTCTCTTGCCTCAGCTTCCCAAGTAGCTGTGACTACAGGCGCCTGCCACAACACCCAGCTATTTTTTAAAGACGGGCTCTCATTCTTACTCAGGCTAGTCTTGAACTTGTGAACTAAAGCAATCCTCTTAGCATTCTGGGAGGCCGCCCAGAGTGCAGGATTACAGGCATAAGCCACCGCACCTGGCCTTGAGCAACCGTGCCCTCACTTACTTTCTTAATGAGGGTCCTCAAACTTTTTAAACAGGGGGCCAGTTTACTGTCCCTCAGACCGCTGGAGAGCTGGACTATAGTTAAAAAAAAAACTATAAGCAAATTTCTATGCAC
This sequence comes from Loris lydekkerianus, assembly GCA_963574355.1. Lineage (NCBI taxonomy): Eukaryota > Metazoa > Chordata > Mammalia > Primates > Lorisidae > Loris > Loris lydekkerianus. The sequence goes on from CAUYPK010050857.1 coordinate 6,622, forward strand.
ACTGCACATATCTTATTTTGAAGTAAAAAAACAAAACAGGAACAAATACAATCACACTGCTGCCTGTGGCCCGCGGGCCGTAGTTTGAGGACCCCTGGACGATGATTAACAGGGCTTTCCCAACCTATGCAAGAGGATATGTGTGCACAAATTGAATTGTTTAAGAACATGTAGTCATTCTGCTTCAGGCACACTGAATTTTCTTTTGACCCATGTCACAGGCTTAGCATGTATACTCACCCTTTCCTATAGTGACTTCTTTTAGCACTCTGTTTCATTTTTTAAAATGTTTCTTATCATTTCAAAAATGGTACTGTGATTTATCATTTTAGGAGTTGGTATTATTCACAGATGTGGCTATAGATGTCTCTCAGGAGGAATGGGAATGCCTGAACCTTGCGCAGAAGAACTTGTACAAGGATGTGATGTTGGAGAACTATAGCAACTTGGTTTCACTTGGTAAAGTTATCTAACAATTCAGAACCTAAAAATTTAGGGTACTTTTAACAATTCAGAATCTTCTTCTTGGAATTTCTGCTTTCTCCCCTATGAATTTTTGAAATTGCTTTCGAATCACTTGATGAATATCTCTTTGTGTAGAAATGAGCACAGCTAGATGGAGGTGCTCTTTCGTTTTCCCTGTTCTTACAAGTTCTTCTGGTCCTTTTGTTGTTGTTGTTTTCCCTCACTCTCTCCCCTCCTTGTCCTAGAGTGCTCTGGTGTCACAACTCACAGCGACCTCAAACTCTTGGACTTAAGTGATTCTCTTGCCTCAGCCTCCCAAACCTTTCTTATAATAACTGTCTTTCTTGATGTTTAGGGGCAGAACTGAAATTCTGTTAAACTTTTAACATTGATGTGATGGGGATGCAAACTAAAATGTGAAGTGGAAAACTCTGTGCAGAATGTGGAATTTTGTGCTCACACACAACAGAATAGAAATCCTTTTCACCTCTCTTCCCCATTCGCTCCAGAGGAAGTCAACTCAGGGCTTAGTTAAGACAGTGTTCCAGGGACAACACCTGGGATGTGTGGCATAGCGTGTTAAGGCCAGTTCTAAGTTAGGTCATCAACTATAGGTTTTATTTTTTATTTTTTTGATACAAAGTCTCACTTTGTTGCCCTTGGTAGAGTGCTGTGACCCATAGCAACCTCAACCTTTTGGGCTCAAGCGATTCTCTGGCCTCAGCCTCCTATGTAGCTAGGACTACAGGCGCCCACCACAACACCCACCTAGTTTTAGAGATGGGGTCTCACTGTGGCTCAGGCTGGTCTCAAACTTGTGAGCTCAGGTAATCCACCCATTTCAGCCTCCCAAGTGCTAGTAATACAGATGTGAGCCACCATGCCTGGCCCCAACTATAGGTTTTAAAAAGGCAATTATGTACTCTCTTCTAAACAATTTGCATTTGCAAGTTACATTCTGAGAACTTTATATTACATTTAGTGCTATACATTTAGCATTAAAAAAGTTGGGAATAATTGTTTCAAAAGCTGCTTTTTTCTCATAGCAAAATAAAAATAGAGGAAGATTTTATAAATTTAAGTAATATTTTATCCCTTATTTGTTTTGTTTCTTATGATCATGAACTCATTTGAACTTGAGTATTTCATCCCTTCTCCTTTCTTTCCTGTATAGCCCTTATCAAGTACCATTTTGAGCTATGACTTATTTTTATTTTAATCAATTCTGAATCATTGTATTTGGGCACTTTCATTTTCATCTCATGTCACTTTCTTTTCTTATAACCAGGACTTTCTATTTCTAAGCCAGCTGTAATCTCTTCACTGGAGGAAGGGAAGGCACCTTGGATGGTTGTGAGGGAAGAGACAAGAAGATGGTGCTCAGGTGAGTGAGCAGGAAGCTCTTGCAAAGAATAGGCCTGCTGGTTAGAATGTTGTGTTGGCAAGGTTATTTTAAGCAGAATAATTAGGGAAAACCTAATTTCAAAGCTTATTACAAAGCTACAGTAATCAAATGGTATGGTACTGCCATAAAGACAGATACATACATGAATGGAATAGACTAGAGGGCCGAGAAATAAATCCTGCACATACGATCAAATGATTTTAGATGAGGATACCCAGATTTCTTTTTTTTTTTTTCCTTTGGATACCCAGATTTCAATGGGAAAACTGGATGTCCACATGGGAAAGAATAAAGTTGAACCTTTATCTTATATAAAAATTAACTCAGAATGGCTCGGCACCTATAGCTCAAGCGGCTAGGGTGCCACACTGGAGCTGGTGGATTCGAATCCAGCCCGGGCCCTCCAAAGAACAATGACAACTACAACCAAAAAATAGCCGGGCATTGTGGCGGGTGCCTGTAGTCCCAGCTACTTGGGAGGCTGAGGCAAGAGAATCCCTTAAACCCAAAAGTTTGATGTTGCTATGGGCTGTGATGCCATGGTACTTTACCCAGGGTGACAGCTTGAGACTCTGTCTCAAAAAAAAAAAATCGAATGGATCAAAGACCTAAATGTGATAGCTAAAATTATAAAAATATTGGAGGTCGGGCGTGGTGGCTCACACCTGCAATCCTAGCACTCTGGGAGGCCAAGACACGTGGATTGCTGGAGCTCAGGAGTTCGAGACCAGCCTAAGCAAGAGCAAGACCCCATCTCTCAAAATAGCTGGCTGTTGTGACAGGTACCTGAAGTCCCAGCTACTCAGGATGCTGAGGCAAGAGGATCACTTGAGCCCAGGAGTTTGAGGTTACTGTGACTTATGAGGCCATAGCACTCTACTGAGGGTGAAAGTGAGACTCTGTCTTAAAAAAGAAAAGAAAGAAAGAGAGAAAGAAAAGAAAGCAAGCAAGCAAATATTGGTAAAAAGTTCCATGACATTGGATTTGGCAATGATTTATTGGATATGACACCAAAGCACAGGCAACAAAAGCAAAAATAGACCAAGGAGATGATATCAAACCTAAAAACTTCTTTCTTTTCACGCAAGGACACAATCAGTGTCTGTTAATTTTTTTAAAGAGTCATACAAGTTGCTTTGCTAGGTGACAGGGGAATACATTTTTAAGGTGTTATGAAGACATTTTCAATCTAGTTAGAGATCAAGATTATATGAATAAACGTTTTAATAGAATACTTAGGAAAAAATTGGGGTTGGTTGGAAACTAGGAAAGTTTAAAAGTATCCAATGTACTCAGCCCTACTATGAAACTAATTTATGGCATTCATATGAAAGCTATAACCCAGTTATAACCTAAGAATATGGGGAAGGGTGAGAGGGAGGGGAGGGAGGGAGATGATGGGCAGAGGGAAGGTGATTGGTGGGATTACACTTACGGTGCATCTTACAAGGGTACATGTGAAACTTAGTAAATGTAGAATATAAATGTCTTAACACAATAACTAAGAAAATGCCAGGAAGGCTATGTTAACCAGTGGATGAAAATATGTCAAATGGTCTATAAAACCAGTGCATGGTGCCCCATGATCGCATTAATATACATAGCTATGATTTAATAAAAAAAAAAAAGAAAGTTTAAGATAGCGGTTTTCAACCTATGGGTTGCAACCTACAGGAACTATATATTTTTTAATTATTATTATTTTTTTTTTGGCGGGGGCTGGGTTTGCACCCACCACCTCTGGTATATGGGACCGGTGCCCTACTCCTTTGAGCCACAGGTGCCGCCCCACAGGAACTGTATTAAAGGCTTGTGGCATTAGAAAGGTTGAGAACCACTGGTTTAAGAGAATAATATATGATTATATTGAGGAGGTAGAGATAATTAAGAAAGGAAGTCAGCCAAGAAGTTTGGAATGATGGAGGCTAAGAGCAGATCCATTCTGTAGATTGGAGGTCTTTAATGATGTCTGTGATTCATTGTAATGCTACAGAACTGTGAGAGAATATATTTGTGTCGTTTTAACCCACCCAGGTTTTGGTACCTTGTTAATGGCTGTCCTGAGAAACTGACAGAGGGGAATCGTGGAAAAACGATATGTACTCTCCTATGTGTTTTACTGTGAAGATATCAGTCCTTTCCCAATTTTTGATGCCTGGCTAGGACTTCCTGTTGCCGTGGGTGCAGTGATTTTTTAAAACAACTTTTTATTTTGAAGTAATTGTAGATTTACAGGAGTTTGGATGGAATTGGTGTGCTCCCACTTAATGGGCACTAGGTAGGGGTGTATGGCACACCTTTTGGGTGTGGGACACAACTACAAGTGGAACTCTGCCTAACAAAATTCTAGTGTTGTAACCTAGTTGTTTGTACCCTCACTTAACTGGAAGCAAAAATAAATAAATAAAATTTAAAAAGAGAGAAAAAAATTGACTTGCTACCATTCATTGAAATTAGTCAGACTTCCCTATTTATACATATACTAGTTTATGTGTATGTATATAAATCTAGCTCTATGCAATTTTTTCACATGTAGCCTTGTGTCACTACAGTACTTAAAACATTCATCAACCAAAATCCCCATCAGTAGGAGTATGGAAAACTAAATTGTGTTAGATTAAAATGTTATATGCAGCCATTAGTGTCAAACTTTTTATTCTCAGGAAACCTTTACACTTCTCAAAAGTATTAAGGACCCCAATAGCTCTTGCATATGTAAGTTATATCTTTTAATATTTACTGTTTCAGAAGTTGAATCTAAGAAAATGAAATATTTATTTAATTCATTAGAAATAATTAAATATTTTCTGATAGTCATATTTTCTGAAATGAATATTTAGTGAGAAAAGGGGCAATGCTTTTCATTTTTGCACATTTTAAAAATATCTGTACTAGGCTTGGCACCGGTAGCACAGTAGTTACAGTGCCAGCCACATACACTGAGGCTGGCGGGTTCGAAACTGGCTCAGGCCTGCTAAACAACAATGACAACTGCAACAACAACAAAAATAGCCAGGCATTGTGGCAGGCACCTGTAGTCCCAGCTATTTGGGAGGCTGAGGCAAGAGAATCGCTTAAGCCCAAGAGTTTCAGGTTGCTGTGAGCTGTGATACCACGGCACTCTACCAAGGGTGACATAGTGAGACTCTCTCTCAAAAAAAAAAAAAAATAAATCTGTACTAAAAGAAGATAGCTAGTTGGCTCAGTGCCTATAGCTTAGTAGGGCTCCGGCCACATACACTGGGGCTGGAGAGTTCGAACTTGGCCTGGGCCTGCTAAAACAACAATGACAATTGCAACAACAACAAAAAATAGCCGGGCATTCTGGAGGACACCTGTAGTCCCAGCTACTTGGGAGGCTGAGGCAAGAGAATCACTTAAGCACAAGAGGTTGAGGTTGCTGTGAATTGGGAGTTCACAGCAACCTCAATAAGCGATTCTCTTGCCTTAGCCTCCCAAGTAGCTGGGACTACAGGCACCTGCCACAACACCCGGCTATTTTTTGGTTGTAGTGGTCATTGTTGTTTAGCTGGCTTGGGTCGGGATTTGAACCCACCAGCCTGAGTGTACATGGCCAGCGCCCTACCCGCTGAGCTACAGGCACTGCCTGTGTTTATTCTTTAAAATAGTCTATCTTGTTTGTTGAATGGATCTTTTATCTGTGACACCATTTTGTAACATCATGCATTAGTGACTTGGAAACATTGTTTCATTTAGTTACACAGCTATTTCAGACTGACACATATTCTTTTTTTTCTTTATTTTTTTTGAGACAGAGTCTCACTTTGTTGTACTGAGTAGAGTGTGATGGTGTCACAGCTCACAGCAACGTCATGGCATCACAGCTCACAGCAACTGCAAACTCTTGGACTTAAGCAATTCTCTTGCCTCAGCCTCCCAAGTAGCTGGGACTACAGGCGCCTGCCAGAAACACCAGGCTATGATTTTGTTGTAGTTGTTGAGGTATGATGCCATGGCACTAGCCAGGGCAACAGAGTGAGACTCTGTCTCAAAGTAAATAAATACACTTTTAATTGTCAATTTTTTCTCAATAAATTAGGGTAAAACCAAGTAATGAGACATTTAACTGTGGATGTTATGGCCAGGCTTGGTGGCTCACCCCTGTAATCCTAGCACCAGCCTGAACAAAAAATGAGACTCTGTCTCTACTAAAAATAGAAAAACTGAGGCAACGGGATCTCTTGAACCCAAGAGTTGGAGGTTGCTGTGAGCTATGATGCCATGGAACTCTACCGAGGGCAATAGCTTGAGACTCTGTCTCAGGAAAAAAAAAAACAAAAAACAACTATGGATGTTATAGTTAACAATTATTAAATATGTAAATAATTAAAAATGTATTGTGGTGCAAATACTTAACGTGAGATCTACCCCTTTAGCAGCTTTTCAGTGTATGATACAGTGTTTTTAATTATGGGCACAGCAGGTACAGCAGATCTCTACATCTTGTTTACCTTGCATAAATGAGACTATACTCTTGGGATTTTTTATTTTTATTTATTTTTTTTTTTGAGACAGAGTCTCAAGCTGTTGCTTTGGGTGGAGTGCTATGGCGTCATAGCTCACAGCAACCTCCAACTCGGGTTCAAGAGTTCCTCTTGCCTCAATTTTTATATTTTTTAGTAGAAACAGGTTCTCACTTTTGCTCAGGCTGGTCTCAAACTCATGAGCTTCAGCAATCCACCTTGCCTCCGCCTCCCAGAGTGCTAAGATTACAGGTGTGAGCCACCTTGCCCAGCCTACTGTTAGAATTTTTATCAGAAAAGTTGATTTTATAATGAAATTAGTCTCAAAGAAAGCTAACATCCCTTTTTAAGAAATATACATTTTCTGGCTCAGTGCTTTTAGCTCAGCGGCTAGGGCATCAGCCACATACACCAGAGCTGGTGGGTTTGAATCCAGACTAAGCCTGGCAAACAACAATGATAGCTACAATCAAAAAATAGCTGGGTGTTGTGGCGGGCACTTGTAGTTTCAGCTACTTGGGAAGCTGAGGCAAGAGAATCGCTTAAGTCCAAGAGTTTGAGGTTGCCATGAGCTGTGATGCCACAGCACTCTACCCAGGGCGACACAATGAGACTCTGTCTCAAAAAAAAAAAAAAAAAGAAATATACATTTATTTCTATTTTCTAATAAAATATTATTCTAGAATAAAATTTCTCCTCTTGTTTCCATGTAGGTACATTGAAAACTTCAGGATTTCAAAATAACAATTTCTTGGGCTATATTGAGGTTACATAGATAAAAGCAGGTATAAGTAAATTTAATTCTTAAGAGCATAGTAAAAGTACTTATAACAGAATGAACTAATCTCTGAAAGTACCTTTATTCCCTAAACCTATTTTAGAAACTTTCAGAACACACAAAAATAAATAATCACACATTTTATTAGATTTCAGAGTGTGATGTTGTCACACTTCCAATAGTCTCTCAGAAACTTCCCTGGACACTGGTGAGAGAAGAGTGGAAAAGGCAAATAATGTTTTAGGATTAATGTGAAAATAGCTTTGGCTTCATACACTTCCTGTAGGAGTCTCAGGTACCCTCAGTGTAGCTGCTCAGAGCAATGCTGCTAGGAAGTAATGAAATGAATAAACTACTGCTGTATGTACTATTATTGGCGAACCTCACAAACACAGTATTAGATGAAAAGCTGGAGAAGAAAGTATATACTTCATCAGTGGTACCCAGTCTTTTTCGCACCAGAGACTGATTTCATGGAAGACAATTTTTTGGCGGACCAGAGTGAGGAAGGTAGGGAGGGTGGGGGTGATGGAGATGTGAGGTGGAGTTCAGGTGGTGATGGAGCAACAGGAAATGAGTGATGGGGAGCGGCTACAGCCGTAAATATAGATGAAGCTTTGCTTACCCACTGCTCATCTCCAGCTGTGTGGCCTAAGGTTCCTAAGTTTCATGGAAGACAGTTTTTCCATGATTGGGTTAATGAGAGGGCAGGGGAGATGGAGAGCTCTGGGGCTATAGACTGGCACAGGTCCACAGTCCAGGGGTTGGAGACCATAATACCGTATGATTCCAAACATTTGAAATTCAGAAACAGGCAAAATCAGAAGGCCTGATAGTGCTTACCTTTGATTGATGGGTAATGGCTGGGAAGGTGCTTAAGGAGGGCTTCTGGGTTTTTGGTTATGTTGTCTTTCTTGATTAAGTAGTGATTTGACAGGCATGTTCACACAGTAAAAAAGTCTTCTGCCAGGAGGAAAGTGTGTGTCTATGTGTGTATATTTATATCTCTGGACATTTACGTATGTGTGTGAATTCTAGGGTTGTTTTCTATCACATCTGCAAATTCTGTGAGTCCTCCCACAAAAGAATGGAGGCTAACTTTCCTCCTTTGAAAATGGGACAGCCGGCTCAGCACCTGTGGCTCAAGCGGCTAAGGCACCAGCCACATACACCAGAGCTGGCAGGTTTGAATCTAGCCCAGGCCCGCCAAACAAAAATGACGGCTGCAACCAAAAAATAGCCAGGCCTTGTGGCAGGCACCTGTAGTCCCAGCTACTTGGGAGGCAGAGGCAGGACAATCGCTTGAGCCCAGGAGTTGGAGGTTGCTGTGAGCTGTGATGCCACAGCACTCTACCCAGGGCGACAGCTTGAGGCTCTGTCTCAAAAAAAGAAAATAGGTAAGCCTTTTATTTTTTTATGTGAATTATTTTCAATTTTCTCATTGCTGCCACAGATACTTTCTCTTGTACAGAAAACCGTAAATTAAAATATATTTCTTACATTTCAGACTTGACATCAAGAAATGAGCTCAAGAAGTTATCTCCAAAAAGGGATATTTATGAAACAGAATCATCCAAATGGGTTAGCATGGAACCATTTAAAAGCCTTAGTCCCGAGAGAGCCATTTTCAGAGACATTTGGGGATGCAGATGTCATTTTGAGCAACAACAGGGACAACAGGAGGGTTATTTCAGGCAATTTATGATCAGTCATGAAAATATGCCCATTTTTAACCAACATACCTTACTCACTCAAGAACTTTATCATAGAGAGAAAATCTCCGAATGTAAAAATTGTGGGAAAAACCTCAATTACCATTTATTCTTTAATCATCATGAAAGAACTGATTCTAAAGAACTTCCTGAATATAAAGAATGCACAGAAATTAATACAACATTCCTAATTAAACAGAGAATTCAAAATGCTGATAAATGCAATGGGTGTAAGGAATGTTGGAAGGCATTTATTCATTGCTCAAAACTTAAACAACATCTGAGAATTCGTAATGGCGAAAAATGCTATGAATGTAAAGAATGTGGAAAGGCCTTTAATTATGGCTCAGAACTTACTCTGCATCGAAGAATTCACACTGGCGAGAAACCTTATGAATGTAAGGAGTGTGGGAAGGCCTTTAAACAACGATCACAACTTACTCAACATCAGAGACTTCATACTGGTGAAAAACCCTATGAATGTAAGCAGTGTGGAAAAGCTTTTATTCGTGGCTTTCAACTTACTGAACATTTGCGACTCCATACTGGTGAGAAACCCTATAAATGCAAAGACTGTGGAAAGGCTTTCAGGCATCAATCACATCTTACCATACATCAAAGAATACACACTGGTGAGAAACCATATGAATGTGGGGAATGTGGAAAGGCCTTTAGCTATCACTCAAGCTTCTCTCACCATCAGAAAATTCATTCTGGCCAGAAACCTTATGAATGTGATGAATGTGGAAAGGCTTTTTGTGATGGCTTACAACTTACCCTACATCAGAGAGTTCATACTGGTGAGAAACCCTATGAGTGTAAGGAATGTGGAAAGGCTTTTAGACAGTGTTCACACCTCAAGAGACACCAGAGAATTCATACTGGTGAGAAACCTCATGAATGTATGATATGTGGTAAGGCCTTTAGACTTCATTCACACCTTACTCAGCATCAGAGAATTCATACTGGTGAGAAGCCCTATGAATGTAAGGAATGTGGGAAGGCTTTTAGCTATCATTCAAGCTTGTCACACCATCAAAGAATTCATTCTGGAAAGAAACCTTATGAATGTAGAAAGACCTTTAATCATGGCTTACCACTTAATTTACATCAGACACTTCATACCAATGAGAAGCTGGGAAGGTTTTCTCTCCTCCCTCCCCATCCTAGCCTTGCATCTTAAAATTATTGAGGGTGAGGATGGAACTGTGGCTCGGTGAGTAGGGCGCCGGCCCCATATACCAAGGGTGGTGGGTTCAAACCTGGCTGCAGCCAAACTGCAACAAAAAAAATCACCGGGCGTTGTGGCAGGCCCCTGTAGTCCCAGCTACTTGTGAGGCTGAGGCAAGAGAATCGCCTAAGCCCAGGAGTTGGAGGTTGCTGAGAGGTGTGTGATGCCACGGCACTCTACCCAGGGCGACAAAGTGAGACTCTGTCTCTAAAAAAAAAAAAAAAAAAAAATTATTGTCTCTGTTTCCTTTGGGGAAAAGGTAATGAAATTTTATTTCATTAGTATTGATTTATATCAGTAATCCTTGAAAATTAAATGTTCTATTTCAAGTGGGAAAATGGAAAACTAAAGGTTAAACTTTTCTCTGACCCTAATGTTTCTGAGTTACTGTATTAACCACTGTTGGAAATAAATGATCTGAAATTACATAACATGTTTTCACTGAAACCAGTGAAGTAGAGCAGGAATAAAATGAAAATAGTCTCTTCCTCTCCCACAAATCTTTGTGTATTGTTCTTTTCTTTGTGCTTAAACAACCTGTGTGTTGGAAAGGGTGTGTTGCATAGGTAGGGGGAGGTTTTCCCCAATAGTGATATTTCACAGATAGTTGCCCTGTTCATGTAAAAAATAGTCATGACCACCTTTCCACGTCAGTACAAAAAGATGTAACTCATCTTTTTCAAACCTTTAGAATATTTCTAGAATGGAGGCCGGGCATGCTGGCTCACGCCTGTAATCCTAGCACTCTGGCGGGCTGAGGTGGGTGGTTTGCCTGAGCTTAGGAGTTGGAGACCAGCCTGAGCCAGGGCAAGACCCTATCTCTAAAAATATCTGGGCATTGTGGCGGGTGCCTTGGCACATTGTGGCCTTGGCACTCTACTGAGGGTGACAAAGTGAGACTCTGTCTCAACAAGAAAAAATATATTTCTAGAATGGGATGTATATTAGTATTTAAAGCCATTCCCTCCTACAGACAGGTGGTTCCTACCTTTTCAACTGAAAGGACCATGCAATAAACCTAATAGCTTTTGTTTCGATTGGGTAGATTCCCAATTTGGCAAGTATGGGTGAGTGTGTTTTCATATTACATCTTTCTTTCTTTTCTTTTCCTTCCTTCCTTCCTTTCCCTTTCCTTTCCTTTTTCCTATCCTTTTTTCCTGCCCTTTTTTCTATCCTTTCCGTTCCCCTTTCCTTTTCATTCCTTTCTTTTTGTTTGAGAAGAGTGTGAAACGTCGCCCTGAGTAGAGTGCTGTAGCATCACAGCTCACAGCAATCTCAAACTCTTGGGCTCAAGTGTTTCTCTTGTCTCAGCCTCCCAAGTAGCTGGGACTACAGGTGCCCGCCACAATGCTCAGCTATTTTTTGGTTGTAGTTGTCATTGTTGTTTGGCAGGCCCAGGCTGGATTCAAACCTGCCAGCTCTGGTGTATGTGGCTGGCACCCTAGCTGCTTGAGCTACAGGCGCCGAGGCACAACCTCCAACTCTTGGGCTCAAGCAATCCTCTTGCCTCAGTTTTTCTATTTGTAGTAAAGGTGGGGGTCTCACTTTTTGCTCAGGTTGGTCTCAAACTTGTGAGCTCCAGCAATCCACCCACCTCAGCCTCTCAGATGGCCAGGATTACAGGTGTGAGCCACTGTGCCTGGCCTGCATTAATCTTTCAAAATGTAGGGCCATATCACCCATTTTGCTGATGTAACCTCATCCATGTTCAAGGGACAGTGGGGGGGATGATTTCTCTTGCCTGGGCTGATAGCTCCTCCCATCTTTTATTATCATGAGTCTTTTAAACAGGGTAGACCTTTCTCCTTCTGGGTCCATCTTCTCAACAAAATACATATCCCAGCTCATCCAGGATGACATTTTGGGGATCCCTTTCTAGGGACTACCTAGACTCTATTCTATATAAGGCATGCTGGATTTTGGGGCATATCTGGCTTTGCATGCCTTGTGCCTGCCGCAGGGACCCTAGGTCACAGTGCCCATTCATATGGCTATGTGAGTCACATCAGGTGAGGTGTGGCCCAAGGTGATGGGCCTTTGGCTTCTCATCAGTGTGGTGTTTCCTTTCATGAACACTTGGTTCTTCATTGATGTGGGGGGCATGTATGCCCTTTCTTGCAGTGTTCCTGGGGACAAGGATTTGGGGCCCGGTAGCAGCACTGAACCCTTAGGCTACTTCTGCTTTCAGGAGATAAAGGACTAGAGTATGTGGGGGTGCGTAGTGGTCCCAGTTGTTAAAGGTGGGGGGCTGTTTTCACTACTCAGCTCTTGTCTTCAGTCAAGACCCCCCCATCTTCCCTAGGATTCCGTTGAGAGGCCCTGTGTGGCCCTAGATGTGCTTTGCTTCTCCTTGACTTTCTTGGGGCCTTCCTTGGGCCCTGGAAGCAGACCTCTGGTCCCTGTCAGTCTGGGGTAGCCAGTCGTGCTTCTGAAACACCTTCTGTGCTCTACCTGCCCTTGTGAGCTCCAATGACTGCTAGTGACCCACCTGTGGTTACCTGTGCAATCTCTTGGATCTGCCTACATGTATGTTTCCACCTTGGCTGAGCAGTGGTGGAAAGAAACAAGAGCCCCTTGTGTGGAGTAAAAGGGGCCCAGACCCGGTAAGCCCACGTCCGAAGGAGGCAGTGGACACGAGAAAGTGTCAGTGAATTTTCAGCCTGGGGACTCTAAAAACCAGGATGTGCCAACAAACCGATATCCCCTAGCCAGGTTTCATCCCCACTGCCATGTAAGCGCATTCCTGTCCACACCATCCCGCATCCCAAGGGGACAGCAACTGTTCTCTGCTCGACTTCAAGCGCGACTGCACCAGGAAGAGATCAAGAGCTGGGCTCCAAGGGGTCCTGGGGACAGGATGTTTGGGGGCCTGGCCCTGGGTCCCCGCGGCAGCCTCCTGCTGCCTCCCCAAACCCCGCCATCGCGAGGTGACCTGGCTGCCCCAATCTGACTTACAGGAGTCCCGCAGGCCCGGCCACCGCGCATGCGCGCCACTCCAGCCCCACCTGCTGTCCCAGTGACAGTTCTAGGTGCCTCCAGACGGCGTCCCTGGGCAACTGAAGAGCGAGAAAGCCGGTGGCCAGGCCTCGCGGTGCTCTGGTCCGCCCTTTCAAGTGGCCAGAGAGGATGGGCCGGGATCCCAGGAGTGGAGGAGAAACGACCGGGCTAAAGAAACTTCCGCGGGAGCCGCCGGACCGCGGGATCCACGGCGGCCTCAGGCCCGCCTCGTGGGGTGCATGTGAGTCTCCCCCACCGTCGTGGGTCCTGCGACCTCGAGGGCCGGTCCGCTCCCAGCCCGCAACCTCCGGAGCTGCTGGGTGTGAGTGTGTGCCCGAGATGCAGTGGAAGTGTGTGTGAGAGTTGTGTTTGTGAGTTGTGTGTGTTGTGTGTGAGTTGTGTGAGTTTGTGCGTGAGTTGTGTGTGTGACTTGTTTGAGTTGTGTGTGAGGTGTGTTTATGTGAATTGTGTTTATGTGTGAGTTGTGTGTGAGTTGTGTGTTTATGTGAGTTGTGTGTGAGTCGTATGAGTTGTGTGTATGAGATGTGTTTATGTGAGTTGTGTGTTTGTGTGTAAGGTGTGTGTGTGTGTTGTGTGTTTGTATGTGAGATGTGTGTTTTTGTGTGAGTTGTGTGTTTATGAGTTGTATGTAAGTTGTGAGTCATATCAGTTGTGTGTGTGAGATGTGTTTATGTGAGTTGTGTGGTTGTGTGTAAGGTGTGTGTGTGTGAGTTGTGTGTTTGTATGTGAGGTGTGTGTGTGTGAGTTGTGTGTGTTGTTTGTGTGTGAGTTGTGTGTGAGTTATGTGTATGAGATGTATTTATGTGAGTTGTGTTTGAGTTGTGTTTATGTGAGTTGTGTGTGAGGTGTGTGTTTATGTGAGTTGTGTTTGTGTGAGAGTTGTGTATGTTTGTGAGTTGTGTGTGTGTGAGTCGTGTGTGTGTGAGTGAGAGTCTGCTCTTTGCACCTACCTTCTGGTGAGAGGAGTGCGTCCTGTGGCCCCAAGGTGGCGCAGCAGCAGGACGGGGTTGGGGTCCAGTCTGCTGTCCACAGTGAGACCCTGCCTGGGATCCCGCTGGGCTGTGTGGCCTGGGGAGAAGTCTTTTCCTGGCGGTTCCATTTTGGGTTTGGGGAGGCCTGGGAGAGTTGCGGGCCAATTCGGACCAGTGGGCATGGGACTTAACCGCCCCAACGGAAGGGGCCGCTTTCCCTAACAGAAAAGGACCGCACCCCTGTGGGTGACAGAAACCTCATAAGCAAGCTTTTCTCGGGGCTGAGGGGACGTGTAGATAGATGTGAAGGAAAGGGATGCTGTGTCCATTCCCCTTTTCCTCCGAGGGTCATACATGGACTCTCCCCAGGCCCAAGTATTGAGAAGCAGAGCACAGTGTATGGACAGTGGGTTACAGTCCCACTGCGGCCTTTGGGGAGACCCGTTTGGCTCTTTCCCTAATGCGCCTTCACCAGGCAGTGGGGAGTGATTTCTCCTGCGTGGGCTGCCACCCATCCCGGTCCTCCATCTTTTGTTGTCCTGAGCCTTCCTCAGATGCTTACATGTTTATTATTCTAGGTCCATCTTCTCAACAGAATCCATCTCCCAGCTCATCCAGGACGACATCCTTGGGATCACTTTCATGAGTGTTCCTTTGTGTATACTCTATTCTGTATCAGGCATGTAGGGTTGATCAGGCAGATCTGGTTTGACAATGCCCATTCACATGGCTGCATGATTCACAGTGGGTGAGGTGTTGCCAAGGTGGTTGGCTTCTCATCAGTGTGGTGTTTCCTTTTCATGGACACTTGGCTCTTCATTGATGTGGGGGGTGGGTAATTACACCCTTTTTTGCAGTATTCCTGAGGGCAAAGTTGTGGGGGGACAGTAGCAGCACTGAACCCTTTGGCTGCTTTTGCTTTCAGGAGATGAAGGACTAGGGTTCACCAGGATGCAGGTGGGGGACTGTGTTGTTGAAGGTGGGACTGTTTTTAATTCTCACACACAGAAAAAAATTCTCTTTTGTCTTGTCAAGATCCTCTCCCCCCATCTTCCCTAGGACTCCATCGAGAGGCTCTGTGTGGCCCCAGATGTGCTTTGCTTCTCCTTGACTTTCTTGGGGCCTTCATTGGCCCCTGGAAGCAGACCTCTGGTCCCTGTCAGCCTGGGGTAGCCAGTCCTGCTTCTGAAACACCTGCTGTGCTCTGCCTGCTCTTCTGGGATCCAGTGCCACTCAGTGGCCTCCCCATAGCCACATTCTGCTTTCGTTTTGGCTTCTGTTGTTCTGTGTTTATTTTTTCATTTAAAAAAAAAAATTTTTAATGAGCCAGATTTCCTGGCATATGTCTGTATTCCTAACACTTTTCTATTCTAGAACAGCAATATTGCCTTAGGCCAGGAGTTTGAGAGCAGCCTGAGCAAGATCGAGATCCCGTCCCTAGGAAAAATAAATTTGAGGCCAGGCACGGTGCTCATACCTGTAATCCTAGCCTGGGAGGCCGAGGTGTATGGATAGCTTGAGCTCATGGGTTCAAGACCAGTCTGAGCAAAAGGCAAGACCCCTGTCTCTACTAAACACTAGAAAAACTGAGGCAAGAGTATGGCTTGACCCCAAGAGTTGGAGGTTGCTGTTAGCTCAGGGGGAAAGATTGAGACTCAGTGTCAATTAATCAATAAATTTGCCAGTCATGTTGGTGTGCACCTATAGTCCCAGCTAGTGGGAAGGATGAGGAAGGAATATCACTTTAGCTAAGGAACTTGATGTTTCAGTGAGCTATGATGACACCACTGTACTGTATAGGCCAAACAACCAAGACTCTGTTTCTAAAAAGACAAACAGGTTGGGTGTCCATAGCTCAGTGGTTAGGGCACCACCACATACTCTGGGGCTAGTGGGGTCAAACCTGGTCTGGGCCTGCTAAACAAACAAACAAAAAATAGCTGGGTGTTGTGGTGGGCATCTGTAGTCCCAGCTACTAGGGAGGCTGAGGCAAGAGAATCGCTTGAGCCCAAGAGTTTTAGGTTGCTGTGAGCTGTGACACCACAGCACTGTACTGAGGGTGACAAAGTGAGATTCTATTTCAATAAAAAATAAAAAAACAAACAAAAGAACAAATCCAAACAATTGTGAAAAGTTGAATAGCTAGTGATACTTACAATGACCAATTAAATAAAATGTATGAGAGAATGTAATAGTATTTTTCTGGTTTCTTTGCCCTGATACATCAGTGTTTTTTTGAAATTAAAATTTTGTAGGCCATACTATTGAGTATTCTTTATATAGACACATGTTAGACTTTTTAAAAAGAATAGAAATATAGTGGGATTGTTTATTAATTAATGAACATTCCATGGTATAGTAGGATTATTTTTACTCTTGTTTCTTTTTCCAGTAATACTCCAACTGCCTGCAGTTTTTTGTTTTTTTTTTTAAGACAAAGTCTCACTCTGTTGCCTTGGGGTTGAGTGCTGTAGCATCATAGCTCACAGCAACTTCAAACTCTTGGGCTCAAGAGATCCTCTTGTTTTTGCCTTCAGAGTCACTGAGACCACATGTGCCGGCCACATAGCCGGCTAGTTTTTCTGTTTTTAGTACAGACGGGGTCTCACTCTTGCACCAGTTGGTCTCCAAATCCCAAACTCAGGCAATCTACCTGGCTTGGCCTCCCATAATGCTAGAATTAGAGGCGTGAGCCACCTCGTCCAACCTTGCCTGCAATCTTTAAGTAATCATTATTTTCTTCTGTACTGGGTAAATGGAATGCAGTAAAACATAAAGTTCACTTCCACTTGACTTTGCAGCTGTTTTTTTTTTTTTTTTTTTTTTTTGAGACAGAGTCTTACTTTATCGCCCTGGGGTTGAGTGCTGTGGAGTTATTGCTCACAGCAACCTCAAACTCTCAGGCTCAAGTGATACTCTTGCCTCAGCCTCCCAAGTAGCTGGGACTACAGACACCTGCCATCACACCCTGTTTATTCTTAGAGATGGGGTCTCGCTCTTGCTCAGGCTGATCTCAAATTTGTGAGCTGAAGCGATCTGCTGGCCTCAGCCTCCCAGAGTGCTAGGATTACAGGCTTGAGCCACCATGCCCAGCCTACAGTAATATTCTTATAAAAAAAAGAAATGGAGTCCTGCTATATTTTTTCATGTGTTGGAATGAATATATTTGTTTTGCATGCGTGTGTACAGTATTACCTTATAAATTCTTTTAAAATAGTTGTATCTTATCATTTTTAATGTTCTAAATGCACCTTTTGTTTTCTTTTCCATAATGAGACTGCCAAAATCTAATCATCATTAATATTAGATCAAATCAGGCTGGGTGCCGTGGCTCATGCCTGTAATCCCAGCACTCTGGGAGGCCGAGATGGGTGGATTGCCTGAGCTCATGGGTTGGAAACCAGCCTGAGCAAAAGCAAGACCGATCTATTTAAAAAAAAAAAAAAAAGTAGCCAGGCGTTGTGGTGGGCGCCTGTAGTCCCAGCTACAACGGAGGCTGAGGCAAAAGAATTGCTTGAGCCCAAGAGAGTTGATGTTGCTGTGAGCTGTGATGCAACTGCATTCTATGAAGGGCAAAAAAGTTAAGACCCTGTCTCAAAAACAAAAAAAACAAAAAAAAACCAAATCTATTATTGTCTATTCTTTTAATTTCTACCTTTTACTGTACTTGGCTTCTCTTGTTTTATTTTGTTGTTTTGTGTCTTTTTTTTTTTTTTTTTTGAGACAGAGTCTCAAACTGTCACCCTGGGTAGAGTGCCATGGTGTCACAGCTCACAGCAACCTCAAACTCTTAAGCTTAAGTGATTCTCTTGCCTTAGACTTCCAAGTAGCTGGGACTATAGGTGCCCACCACAACACCTGGCTATTTTTTGTTGTTGTTGCAGTTGTCATTGTTGTTCTAGCAGGCCCAGGCTGGGTTTGAACCTACCAGCCTTGCTGTATGTGGCTGGCGCCCTACCCCCTGAGCTATGGGCACAACCTTCTCCCCCTCCCAGTCTCATTTGGGTGCCTTCAATAAAGTGCTGTGGTGTCATAGCTAATAGCAACCTCAAACTCTTGGGCTCAGGGGATCCTCCTGCCTCGGCCTCCTGAGTAGCTGGGACTACTGGTACCAGCCACAATGCCCTGGTGTTTTCTTTCTTTTTTAGAGATGGGGTCTTGCTCTTGCTCAGGCTGGTCTCAAACTCCTGAGCTGAGGCAATCCACCTGCCTTGACCTGCCAGAGTGCTGGGATTACAGGTGTGAGCCACCATACCCAGCTTGTATTTCTGTGTCTTGACATAAGTGCTTATTCGTTCCTCAACACATTCATCTATGAAATAGAACCTGTGTGGCACTGTACATAAGTGAAGAAGATGAATACTGGATCCATAGATAAAATTTCCTTAGTACATTACAGGGCATTAATTTCTTACTGAATACAACTTTGGTGACATCTGACAAGATGTCAGATGTTAGATATACAGGCGTCCATTTCTTTCTTTCTTTCTATTTTTTTTGAGACAGAGCCTCAAGATGTTGCCCACGGTAGACTGCCATGGCATCACAGCTCACAGCAACCTCCAACTCTTGGGCTCAAGCGATTCTCCTGCCTCCACCTCCCAAGTAGCTGGGACTACAGGCGCCTGCCACAACGCCCAGCTATTTTTTGGTTGTAGCCATTGTTGTTTGGCGGTTCTGGGCTGGATTCGAACCTGCCAGCTCAGGTGTATGTAGCTGGCGCCTTAGCCGCTTGAGCCACAGGCGCTGAGCCTACAGGTGTCCACTTCTAAGTATCAGAATGTATAAATTTTGGTTTTGATTTTAAATGTTTTATTACTGAAATTTCAAACACATACAAAAGTAGAAATATTAGGGGAAGGGAGGGGGGAGGTTTGGGTAGAGGGAGGGTAATGGGTCGGGCCACATCTATGGTGCATATTTTTATCTATTAAAAAAAAAAAAGTAAAAACATTAGAACAGGAACTCCTATAAACAAGTCACTCCACTTCAATAATTATTGACATTTTTACGTATCTAGTTTCTACTCCTCTTTGCCAATTCTTCTTTTGCCAGAATATTTTAATGCAAATCTGATACACCTTATCATTTCATATGTAAGTGTGTATGCCTAACCCATGTTTTTATTTTTTATAAACACATTGCCATTATCACCCCAACACAATTAATATTTCTAAATGATATTTAATAGTCAATCTCTATCTACAGTTCCCATCTCCAAAATGTCTTATGTTTTGTTCAAACCAGGTCCAAGTAATGCCTACATACTGAGTTTAGTTCATATGTCTCGCAAGTCTCTTGTAATCTGATAATGGTTATCCTTCCTCTTCTCTTTTTCATGCCACTCATTAGTTGAAGAACACTAGTCATTTGTTCTGTAGAATTTTACACACTCTGGATCTGATTGGCCTCTTCCTTTTATAGTACCATTTACAGTTGGCCTTCGGTATCTGCAAATTCAACCAACTGCAAATTGAAAACACTCAAAAAAAATGTAAATAAAAAATACAATGCAACTATTTACAAATATAGAGATGTTTAAAGTATACAGGAGGATGTGCATAAGTTATATGTAAATACATACTCTACCATTTCATATAAGAAACTTGAGCATTCATGGAGTTTGCTACCAATTGGGGGGGGGGGGTCTTGGAACCAATCCCCAACAGAAACTGAGGGATGACAGCAATTTTTTCATCTATTCCCCTGATTCCTTCAATTCATTATTCCAGCAATAAGGCTTGATAGGTAGTGGTGTGTACTTCCTATTGCATTATGTCAGGAGGTACACAGTGTCTAACAGTCCCATTTCTATTGAGGTTAAACTGATCAAAGGGCTTAGAAGATGTCCACTTTATAAATCCACCATAAAATTCTCACTACAAGATCTTTCACCTACTAGTTTTAGTATATGTTGAAGATTGTTTTCTGGACCTATTATTCCATTAGGGTATAAAAAATGATAAGTTTTCTATTATTCTGCCTGTATTTACTGGACTAATTTTTAAAAAATTCAATTTTGATGATGAACCTTAACTTTAGCTTATATGGGAAAAGGAAAATAAATGCTAAATTTCCTTTTATTGATTTTAAGAATGACAAGTTGGTGCCCTAGCATTTTCCATAGCTTTCCAAATTGTACAGCCATAATCATATAATCTATCAAACTATTGGTGGGGTCATGTAAAAAAAAACAACCCAACTTAAAAAATAACTCCTACATGTTGAAAATAGGGCAATTTGAGCATCAAAACATATATTGACTATAATGGCATAAAGTTTTCTTTCTTTCACATAGGAGTTTTACACATACACACAATATTAAGCCCTATGTGGTTATTTTATGCCATCTTTTTCATAATTTCTAATTAATCTTTAAATGTGGTCAGACAATAGAGATTACACGACTTTTGCTTTTTGGAATTAGGAGAAAATCATTGCAAATTTTTCTCTGGATTCTTCAACAATTATACTGTTAACAACAGCACATTCATGACATGCATAGGCTTTCTTTTCGGTATGAAATTTCTGATGCAGCTCAAGTGCTAAAAAACTTTTTCATTCACTACAACCTAGATTTTACCTAGAATGAATTAGTTTATGTTTAATAAGTTATGAGAGGTAATAAGAGGCATTTATACATTTATTACTTCTGTAGGATATTCTTCAATATGAATTCACTAATACTAATCATGACAACAACGGTTACAGGTAATATTTACAGAATACATGCTATGAGACTGTTAATTCCTTCAATTACTAACTACTTACTCCCTAGGACAATCCTATCACACAGTGTGGCAGGCTGATTCTAAATTGCCCCCCAATGATCCTACCTCCTGGTATTCACACTCTTATGTATTCTCCCTAAGTGTAACTTATTTCTAACCAGTAGAAAATGGCAAAGGCTATGAGATATTATTTCCATAATTAATTTACACAAGATTGTAAATTCCATCTTGTCAGCAGATTCTTTTGCATTCTTAGCTTGTATGCTTTAATAAAGCAAATAGCCAAGCTGATGAGACCACTGTGACAAGGAACTACAGTCAGCCTTCAGCCAACAGCCAGCTAGAAACAGAGGATCTCAATGAAACAGGCCTCAAGAAAATAAGTTTGGTAAAAAACCACATTAGCTTGGATGCAGATCCTACTAAAGACTTCCCCACTTGAGCCTTCAGATAAGACCCAGCCCTAGCCAAAACTTTGTAACCTTGTGAGAGACCTTGAAGCAGAGGACCCAACTAAGTCATGCTTGGACTCCTGATCCATACAAATTTTACGATGTTGAATGTATATTCTTTCCAGCTACTAAGTTTGTGGTAATTTATTATATAGCAATAAATAACTAAAACATAAGTGCTATTAATACCACTTTACAAGTGAGCAAAATGAGGCACAAAAGTTTAAGTATCTTGCCTAATAATATATTGGTAATAAAGTAGTCAAATGGAGATATAAATAAAGCTAAAGATTTTACTACATTCATTACATTATTCTTTCATAAGAGTTTGCTGAAAATAAAGTGTTTAAATGGTGATACATGGCTTCTAAAACAATGTAGTCTCTAATATAAAATTTCTTATGCTTAGTTTTGAGTGTGCAACAAATTTTCTCAAAGATGAATTTTCTAATGTTCTGTAATACACATTTGAAAGTTTTCTTGTATTAAATTCCATTATGAATCTTCTGATGTTGAGTAAGGTGTGAATGTTGTCTAAAGGCCTTCTTACATTCCTTACATTTGTAAGGTTTCTCACCAGTATGAATTCTCTGGTGTTGAGTAAGAAATGAGTAAAGTCTAAAAGCCTTACCACATTCCTTACATTCATAGGGTTTCTCACCAGTATGAATACTCTGGTGCTGAGTAAGTTGTGAGAGAAGTCTAAAAGGTTTTCTACATTCCTTACATTCATATGGTTTCTCCCCAGTATGAATGCTCTGATGTTGAGTAAGTTGTGAGAGCAGTCTAAAGGCCTTTCCACATTCTTCACATTCATAGGGTCTCTCACCAATATGAATGCTCTGATGGGAAATAAGTTGTGAGTAACTACTAAAGGTCTTCCAACATTCCATACATTCATAGGGTTTCTCACGAGTATGAATTCTTTGATGGCGAACAAGTTGTTGTCTTAATCTAAAAGTCTTCCCACATTCCTTACATCCATAGGGTTTCTCACCAGTATGAATACTCTGATGGACAGTAAGTTGTTGGCATATTCTAAAAGCCTTTCCACATTCCTTACATGCATAAGGTTTCTCACCAAAATGAATTTTCTGATGTACTCTAAGGTCTGGAGCACATACAAAGGCTTTCCCACATTCCTTACATTCATAGAGCTTCTCAGAAGTATGAAGTCTCTGATGTCGAGTAAGGTGTGTACACTGTCTGAATGTCTTCCCACACTCCTTACATTCATAGGGTTTTTCACCAGTGTGAATTCTTTGATGCCGAGCCAGTTGCTGATGTACTCTAAAGGCCTTCCCACATTCCTTACATTCATAAGGTTTTTCACCAGTATGAAGTCTCTGATGTTGAGTAAGTTCTTGAAGCACTGTAAAGGCTTTCCCACATTCCTTACATTCATAGGGTTTCTCACCAGTATGGAGTTTGTGATGTCGAATAAGGTGTGCACGCTGTCTAAAGGCCTGCCCACATTCCTTACATTTGTAAGGTTTCTCGCCAGTATGAATTCTCAGGTGTTGACTAAGAGTTGAGCGTCGAATGAAGGTTTTCCTACATTCCTTACATTCATATAACTTTTCTCCATTATGAACTATCTGATATTCAGTAAGAAAATTGTGCTTTTTGTAAGCAGCCATTTTTTCAGAGGTAATTTTCACTTCCCCCAAATATCTCTCTTGTGGTTCCCTTTGCCCCTCATTCTTGTTTTTGCATTTCCAATCATTTCTAAAAATAGAGCCCTCAAGGCTGTAGCTTTTAATTCTTTCCATTATATCCCACTGGAAGGAATATATTTTATAAATGTCCTTTTCTGGAGATAAAGTATTGGTTCTACATCTGGACTCCAAATCTGGAAGAAAACAAGAAAGCAAACACATACTTTTTTTCTGTTACAGAGCAAGAAAACATCTATAGAGAAATAAAAGGAAAAAAAAAAAAAAAGAAATAAAAGGCACTAAAATAAAGCCTATTACAAGTGAATGGATTAGATATCTCTCAGTGGATCAAGTTTCATTAGGTATTTCTGCTACAATACCACATACATGTACATAAAGAATGTCATCCTTACAAAAATACACACCAAAAGTAATTGGGTTTATAAGAAAAACAGGACTGAAGCAGATCACTCAATTCTGTGCAACTTTATCAGCAGAACACTAACAAGTATAATAGTTGATATTTCCAGGGATAACCTAAAAGGCAGCTTAGCATAGGAGAAGGCTATTTTCTGAATATTAAAATACATTAAAAAAAAAAAGGGAAATTGCCAGATCTTAAGTCTTGAGACATAAAAATAAAGCCCTAAGCCAGGGAGGAGACCAATAAAAGTGGGAAGAGGGTAAAGTACAGCCTGTCTTTAGCTAGAGGGCCACACAAGGTTGACAATATAATGCTTCTGGAGAAGGAGCCCTGGGTACAGGCATTTATTATTAATTTCCTTAAAATAGAGGTAAAAGGGCTCATGACAATAAACATCAAGTTGAAGCTTTTTGGCTTAGCTGCTGAATGTTATAAATGAACCTCTACTAAGCTGGTTCCACTGGACTAGAAAAATTACCAATGAACTAACCATTTTCTACATTTTACTGCTATTATTCCCTGTTACTATTAAGCTAATTTGTATCATGAAACATACTGTGCTCTCATAGTTTGAAAAAGGTGATAGAAACGCGGGGAATAAATAGAGTCCAAGAGTGGACGCAGGGTTGGTGATAAGTAAAGAAGTCAGACCAGTGAACTGCTGGTTTGAGTGTGACTAAGAATCACCTGGAGATTTGTTTAAACTATACACAGATATTTTTAACTGACTGCAACAATCTACAGGACTAAGTCCTGGGTATGTCTTTGTTTTGTTCTTATTTATATTCTCTAAGAAATTATTCTGATATTGATAAAACGTTTGAGTCTCTACTTAAATGTTGTCAGTGACATCTCTTTACCATCAGAATAAAATGTAAATACCTGAGTATAAATAATAAGACATCTACTTGTAACAAGTGTCTTTATCTCTCTGTTCATGGCACACTGGCCTCTTTCAGCTCATAAAATGCCCTACAATTGTTCCCATTAAATAGAACTTTCCACAGGTTGTTCCTTCTTTGGGGAATCCTCTGTGTTAGCTCAGGTCTCTCTTATGCTTCTTGTACAGCCACTAGTCCCAATCCGTGATAACCCATTAATCCAAGAATGCATTAACCCATTCCTGAGAGCAGAGCCCTTATGATCCAATCACCTCTTAGATGTCCCACCTCTCGATTCTGACATATTGGGGATCAAGTTTCAACATGAATTTTGGAGTAGACAAACATTCAAACCATAGCAACCCTCTAGTCAAGGAAACTCTTGCTCATCTTTATATTTTCCCCAATTTTGGGATAATAATTTTCTTATTTTGTGATAATTTTCTCATTTTGTTACTGTGTTAGTTTCTTTCCCCAGGGGCAGAAACAATTTCTAACTTCTCTCTTGGCTATGGACCCGAGACACAATGGAAGGCTTTGAAATGTAAAGAAAAGGCTGGGCACAGTGGCTCACACATGTAATCCCAACACTTGGGAGGCCAAGGCAGGTGGATTGCCTGAGCTCACAGTTTGGAGACCAGCCTGAGCTCATCTCTAAAAATAGCCGGGCATTGTGAGGTATGATGCCACAGCATTCTACCAAGGGTGACAAAGTGAGACTCTGTCTCCCAAAAAAGAAAAAAAAAAAAAAAAGGAAAGAAAGAAATGTAAGGAAAACCAAGGGGACCCTGCCTCTTTTGTTTACTACCTTCTCTCAGCAAGACAGGGTTCTGGGAGCTGTCCTCTTTTGTTGTTTGACTTCTGGTGCACTCTTCTGTCATCTGTTATTGGTATAGCTGAAGTCCTTCTATGGTTTTTGTCACTCCCTATTCAATAGAAGCTAAAAGAGCAGCTCTAAAACCTCTTTAATTACGTTTGTTGACTGAAGGAGGGGCCATGACAACCCCTTAGGCTGAGCCAATGGATGG
Source organism: Loris lydekkerianus (assembly GCA_963574355.1). Lineage (NCBI taxonomy): Eukaryota > Metazoa > Chordata > Mammalia > Primates > Lorisidae > Loris > Loris lydekkerianus. The sequence goes on from CAUYPK010050857.1 coordinate 31,860, forward strand.
GCTTTGCATTATGGTTGCCAGTAAAGGCCAGACCGGAGAGGAAAGTAATCTGGGCTTGGAATTATGAAGAAGTGAGAGCTAAACAGTGGCATCTCAGAACAACCGAATTTCAAGTCAGGAAAGTTGAAGGGAGAAAAGGGGTTTGTACCCGATAAGGGAAGCCTCCAGCCTCGGGTCTGCCAAGGGATCTGCAGGGAAAGTGCAGGTCCAAGAGCTCCGGCTGGATGAGATGTCATGGCACTTCCATGGGAAATCTTTTTCTGTTGCTTATACAGGGAAGCCTTGTGGACAGCAGCCAGAGCCAACACGAAAGAGCTGGGAGGTCCAGTTTGACAGGTGTCAGACAGGAGCACCTTTACCAAGCCAAACAGGCCTGGAAATGTCCAGTCTGGTGGATAGATTACCTTGTCCCATAGAAAGCCATGGGACATGAAGCCTCAATCCCCATGAATTTACCTTGTCTGTTAAAAAACTGTAAGATCCTTGGATTCAACAGCCTTCGGGAAAAGAAACGAGTATATTTTTGCAATGCAGCCTGGCCCCAATACCAAATGTTGGATGGAGAATCCTGGCCCATAAATTGTTTTAACTACAATACAATCTTACAGTTAGACCTCCTTTCTAGAGGGGAAGGGAAGTAGTCAGAGGTCCCTTAAGGCTTTCATGTACATAGGTGAAAATTCCCAATACTGTGAATCTTGAGTGGAAAAATGCCAGATTAGAGGAAGGGGGAGAGATTTGGGTGAGTGAAGGGTGCACCTGACACCTGACACCATTGCCTGCAGGCATCCGTAAGGCTATGCTCAAGCCACAGGGACCAACAAATGCCAGCACCCCCTGGATTTCAGCAGGGCAGCTCTCAAGTTGGAGCAGCTGACAAGCACCACTGCTAAAGGGAACAGGCAGGGTTATGCTCCAGCCACAGAGGCCAATAAACACAGCTGCCCCTGGATCTGAAATGATTAAAATGAAAGCAGAATTCCATTAATTAGATAACAGAAAAAGAATGAAATGCACAAATAAAAAGCTCTAGGTTATTAAAAAAAAAAAAATCAGTGAAACCTTAAACTCCTGAGTGTTGAAACAATCCTCTTGTCTCAGCCTCCCAAGGAGATGGGACTATAGACACCTGCCACAATTCCTAGATAGTCTTTTTTATTTTTTAGTAGACACGGGGTCAACGAAAACTTTAGAAAGCACATAAACCCAATATATTTAAAGTGACTCAGAACATTAAAAAACAAACTCAAACTGTAAGTTAGTTTTGAGCATAAAAATGGGATCAAAGGCTAGTATAGGAAAACTATATACCAATGTCATGAAAATTCATGAATCAACTCTTATAGCACATTGAAAGAAAATATATGGGCTTGGCGCCCAAAGCTCAGTGGTTAGGGCGCCAGCCACATACACCAGGGCTCTAAGGTTTGAACCCAGCCCAGACCTGCTAAACAACAATGACAACTACAACAAAAAAATAGCTGGGCATTGTGGTGGGCACCTATAGCTACTTGGGAGGCTGAGGCAAGAGAATTGCTTAAGCCCAAGAGTTAGAGGTTGCTGTGAGCTGTGACGCCACAGTACTCTATCGAAGGCAACATAATGAGACTCTGTCTCAAAAAAAAAAAAAAGGAAAAAGAAAAGAAATGATAACTAAGTATGTGCTATTGTAGGAATGCAAGGGAAGTTCAATACTAGGAAATACACTAAAATAACTTATATTAATTTTTTTAAGAACAATGGAAAGGCATCTGACATTATTCAGCATTCATTCACTTTTTTTTTCTTTTTTGTAGTTTTTGGCTAGGGCTGGGTTTGAACCTGCCGCCTCCAGCATATGGTGCCAGTGCCCTACTCCTTTGAGCCACAGGCACTGCCCTCATTCCCTATTTTTTTAAAAGCACATGAAATCATAGGCATGTACTTCCTTGATATGATGAAAAATATGTTTCTTAACCAAAACACTAAATTTAACTGGGTGAAAAAACAATGGGGACAAAAGAATTTAAAATTGTTCTAAAACTTGATTGTGGTGGTAGTTAACACAACTGGATACATTTGTTAAAATTCCTAGAATTAGACTCTAAACAGGGTGGATAATGTAGATAAACTATATATTTATTAATAAGCCAGACTTTTTAAAGTACTTAAAAAATCTAAGTACTAAAAACAATGTTTATACCCATGAAATTAATTTATAAAAATAATGTGATTACCAGGCTATATGGGTCTGTGCCTTCTGCATGTTGCTGTGAATGAAAAACTGTTCTAAGTATTTTACAAAAATGAAGACTATAAAGTAATTTCCCTCCCACATTATCCATATTCTATTTCTTTTTTCTTCTACTGGAATATTTAATAATAAACTCAAAGGTATTTTTTCTCTTTGCCCATATATATTCCCTTCCAAAAGTTAATTTTGTTTTTTTTTTTTTTTTTGTAGACAGAGTCTCACTTTACCACCTTTGGTGGAGTGCCGTGAAGTCATAGGACCCACAGCAACCTCCAGCTCTTGGGCTTCTGCGATTCTTCTGCCTCAGCCTCCCGAGCAGCTGGGACTACAGGCACACGCTACAACGCCCGGCTATTTTTTGGTTGCAGTTTGGCCGGGGCTGGGTTTGAACCTACCACCCTCGGTATATGGGGCGGGCGCCCTACTCACTGAGCTACAGGCACCACCCACCATGTAGTGTATCTTAAATAGACATAATAAAAATAAAAAGTAGGCTTTCTCCCTAGTCATCATTCATTTCTCGACTGCTGTATGCCACACACTGAGGAAGGTACCTATACACCTAATTCAATCATCCAGAAGGCCTGCACAGAAGGCATTTTCACCACTTTATAGATAGGTAAGAGGTTAAAAAGTTTAGTAACTTTCCCAAGGTCACCAAACCTGTGACAGTAAAAGCTGACAGCTATGATGTAAAGTCTACGTGGACCAGGCACAGCCTCATTTTCATTCTGAGGAAAATGAGTTAACTTACTTACAGGTTATCATGTCTTGATTCTAAGCATAGCTTATTTTTTGAACCAAAGTTCTCTTTGCCCAGTATGGCTATAAAGAGCCCAAACCACATTCCAAGGAGTAAGTTCTGGTTCTCTGTCTCTACTCAGAAACTCTTTGCCTTTGATGTCCCCTTTATTCCTTTGTTTGTAATTGGCTTAGGTCTACTATCCCTGAGGAAACTGCAATTCTGCACAGCCATTCTGCACCAAAGAAGTACTTTGAGAAATGCAAGCTTCTTTCATAAGTGCAAGTTGCCACTGGTTATTAAAATAAAAGCTTTCTCATATACAACCTTGTCGGCAACAGCACTTAGTGACCTATAGGGCAGCGATTTACTAAAAACAGGAACTCCGTAATTGAGGCCCATATATACTGTATCCCCAGCCTGCCCTAAGACGTCCTACACAGGCTTCAGCTAATTGCTTTTCTAAGCCACTGAAGTTTCTACTTCAGCGTATGTCTCTGCCCAAAATACCCGAGTTAGCCCACAATTCCATTACGATATTTAAATGTAACTCCTTACTGATTAGAGATAGAGTTATCCTTAGGGTGGGAGCAAAATCAGTCCTCAACTAAACAAGCTTCAGCTTTAAATATGTGTCATTTCAAAGATTCTCTTTCAAGGAAATGTTTGGTAGGTCACTATCTTATTCCATAGAGATGTTGCTTCTGCGATTTTCTATGTATGATACAGGGTTAACCCATTCAAGGGGATCCCAGTTTTCCTAGGCCTGGGCAATTTCATGACAGGAATGCCCTAACCTTTTGCCGTGAGCTGGGGGGACTGCATTTATTCATCTGTCAATAACCCTCATTCAGACCAAGTCCTGGCCAAATGTAATTCTCAAGACCTTACACCCCTAGACAAAGGACCCACCCTAGAGTCTTCCCACGTGGGTTTTTCCCTCTGCCAGAAGCTCTGGTGCTTTTTACTCCTGTATTTCTTTCTGTCTAATAAATACTGTCTCACCACTCATCTGTCGTCTGTGGGTTCATTCTTTGAATCCCTGAGACTAAGGACCTACTGAAAAAAAAAAAAAAAATTCCAGTGACACATTTGCCTCCTCTGTTTTGACCAACTGTGATTTATTTTATGTTTAACTCAACTAATATAATTCAGAGGTGAATGAAAGTTTTAATTTTAGTAAAATCAGGGTATGTTGAACAAGGATGAATATTATCATTCATGGAGCATACATTTTTTTTTCCTAAGGCTCCATATTAGAATTTTCACATATATTACCTCATTCACTTCTTAAGATACACCAGTGATGTAGTTTTTACACAGTCTTTTTACATTGAGGTCCAGAAAGACAAGAAAGCTTGCCCATGGACACCTGCAGAAACAGGTGAACTGAATGTAAGTACCAAAGTACAGGTCATAATGATACTGGAATTTCTTCTTCAGGAGATCCTTGGTCTCGGGGATTCGAGTAATGAACCGTGGACCAAGGATCAGTAGTAAGATAGGACTTTTATTAGAAGTTAGAAAGGAATACAGAAGAAGTAAACAGCACCAGAGCTCCTGCAAGGGGGAAAGAACTAACTGGTGAGTCTCTATGTGGGCTCTTCATCTAGGGGTATCACATCTTGAGAGGACTTGGTAGGTGAAAAGACATCTTTTTAAAGTTAATGAATGCATTAACAAATGAATGAATGTAGTGCTTCCTCCACTAGGGCAAGGTTATATGGTCCTTTACAGTTTTTGTCCCTGAGAAGGGATGCGGGTGTGTGCTCCCTACTCAAGGTGGAACCACCCAAAAAAAATCTCAGGCTGCTTTATTCATGATCTTATTAGAGCCCAGAGGGTGTGTCCTGAAAAAGTCTGTTTGTGCCTGGAAATGGGGGTCTGATTTCTGAGCTCACCTGGGCCTAGAGAATGGGGGAGCTCCCTGTCCAGCTCTGAGTGGTGGAATCCTGTATCAACAAAGCCTAGTACATTGCATGATAGTATCACCTGTGCTTCATCGTTTATGTAATAGTTACCAGAGATTTTCTTGTACTTAAATTCCGGTGACTGTAATAATTTTTTGAAGGCCTTGTTTTCTCCCAGAAATTCACATTTTGTAATATGGGCCCAAAGAATATTAGAATTGGAATGATTCTTAACACAAAACCTAGTTCATGTAAGCACAGTCATTTCACCTTGTCCTGCCACACATCCAGCAAGGAGAACAGTAGTAGGAATACAATGGGAGCAGAGTCAGGGAATTAAAATTGTTTTTTAACACCTTGAATTTTATAGCTGAGGGCAGTGAGAATCCAAGAAGTGAAGTGACTTGCCAAAGGAAAATGGTAGGTTAATAGGGGAGTTGATTAGCATTTCATTTTTCTTATAAAATATTCAATGGATTTTCCAGTATGTCAAACTGCACCTAACTTGGCAGCCACAAAATAACCCTTTTCTGATCAACGGATTAGGACTATAAGGGACAGAAATAAAGAACATTCTCTCTCATTGGAGCCTTTTTGTTACAGAGTTTAAAGAGCTGGACCCTGGGCGTGATATCGATACCAGGTTCCCCCATTCAAGGCTGGAGGGGGGACCCCAGTTTTTCTAGGCCTGAATAATTACTTGAAGGGAACACCCTGACCTTTTGCCCCAAGCTGGAGGGACTACAGGCATTCATTTGTCAATAACACTGATTAACACTGAAAACATGTTTCCATCTGCCAATTCCTGGCCAAATGTAATTCTCAAGACCTAATATCCCTAGACAAAGGACCCATGTAGAGTCTTCCCACGTGGGTCTTTCCCTCTGCCAGAAGCTCTAGTCCTTCTGCCCAGAAGCTCTGGTGCTTTTTACTCCTCTGTATTCCTTTCTGTCCAATAAATCCTGTCTTACCTCTGAGCTGTGGTCCATGGGCTCATTCTTTAAATCCCTGACACCAAGGACCTACTGCAGGAGGAAATTCTGGTAAGACTAGGAAACAGTGCCCGTGCCACTAAGAAACTCTCACTTGAGGAAACTGGCTGACAAAGTGTTAGGATCAATTATTCACAGTCTCCTTCTTTATGACTTTTTAAATACACCACATATTTATAAGTTTTATGAATTGAAAGGTTAGTTTCTTATAGCACTTAGTCTTAGCTCTGAAAGTCACCAGTTATTTGATTTTAAACCTAAGAAATCAGTGGGACTTATGTAAGAAAAACAATAGTGCTATACTGAGCAACCGAGGGCTGTGATTAAACAGAGGAATGGATGGTGTTTTGAGACAAAACCCCTCAAAATGTTGGATGGATATCCAGGTTATCCAAATTAATCCACAGTTTCAACAAAATGGCGACTCAATGTAAACCATAAAAGGATCTTTTTTTCTTTAAAAACTCAACACAAAGAGCCTATAATTTAGCTGATAAAGTAAGCATTTTTGAATAAAAAAATGAAATTATGAAAGATAATTAAAAATTAAATGGCACAGATTTGAAGATATAAATAACCAAATCTACGATAAGTAAAATAATGTCATATTAACCACAAAATAAATAAAGAAGACTAGAAGGTCTAGAAACAGGCTTTAGTCCCTATATGGTTTTAGGGGAAAAAAATAGCTTTTCAAAATACCATGGGGAGGGTGCTTTTTATAATAGATAGTATCACAGTGACCGAAAAGATTAGTGGGGGCAGAGAGTCAGAAACACCTTTACATTACAAATAATATCTATTCCTGATAAACTAAGTTTTAACAGAAAATTTAAGTTATTTAATAAAAGAAGAACACAGAAGTATGTCCTAGTTTAGTTACAGATAAAGTTTCTCAAAGAAATGTTTATCATAGACATTGATACCAACAACTTGTAAAAATATAAACTTCCCTGTATCAAAGATCAGCATATGTAAAATAAAAAAGCAGCCAACACTGAACATTTATATACATACACTGGGTATTCTAGGATATGGACTAAAATATGCAAAGAGTTTGCACAAATTTTTGATAAATAGTAGACCATCGCTATTTTGAAATTAGAAAAAAAAAGGCCTATAAAAGCACGTTGTTGCACACTCATACACAAATATATACGGTCAATAAGAAAATTAAAGATATTAAGCCTAAATAGTGATCAGTATTAATATTTTAAATAAGTTGTTGCCTACCATATGGGTGATGACCGGAAACCAAAAGACAGTGCTCTGATTGGGTAAGGGCTCTTATCAGCCCAGTCTCTCCATTGTCTGGAGGATAATGGGGCAATCTACAATAAAACTGTAATACTTTCTAACTAAACAACTGTATTTCTAAGAATTCTCAAAAAAAATATCAAAGATAGGTATAATGATTCACACACGTGGTTGTTTCTCACAGGAGAAGCACTGGTAATAACTATCTGAATACATGATAATTAAAATAAACAATGTTACAGCCACAGACTAGAATTCCATGAGGGTTGAAATCATGCGCTCAGAGCACAGTCAGGAAAAGTGTGGCAATCGCTGAGCGACCACACATTCAATATGATGTTAATTTTGTCAAAAATAAATATCAACATATATAAAAATATACACAGAGTACAGAGGAAGAAATATATATAGTGGGAGTTCAATCTTTATTTTCCGACAATTCTATGCTTTTATGAATTTCAAAACATGCATAAATTTTAAAATATAAAGAATAGTTATAAATCAGTCCAAATGAGTACTCAATGTTTAGTCATATTTTGCTCATAAAAGGTCCATAATCTTCAGCTTTTTAACCACAAATCAAACAAATATGAAAACTCTCCTTTAGGTTTTAATAATGCATTAAAATATTTCAAATTTTAGACACTTTTGTCAGAAAATGTAAAAGGGATATTTTTAATTTTTTTAAGATATCTCAATTCCCTTTGTTGCATAAAATAATTACACAGACATGTATCACTTAAGGATGGGGATACCCTCTGAGAAAGGCATCATTAGCAGTTTCCTCCTTGTGTGACTACAGTGGTGTAGACGCGCACAAACTGAGACACACAACCCGCTACACACCAGGCTGTGCGCTGCGTGGCCTGCTGCTCCTGCACTGAGCCTGGTCAGCATGCTACTGCACTGAGTACTGCAGGCACCTGTAACACCATGGGAAGTATTTCTGTATCTAGACATGGAAAAAGTATAGTAAAAATACAGTATTATAATCTGTTATGGACAGAAATGTGGTTATACAACCTATATCTGTATCCCTCATACAGTTGATCAAGGGACCCTCAGAATTTAAATATATGGCCACATTAATATATTGTGTGGTCTAAAAAAATGTGTATATATATATATATATTTATGTACGTATATTCACATATATATACTCTATATATAAGTTAAGTTTTCTTGTTTTTAATTGATATATCATAGTTGTATATATTTGGGGGGTAAATGTGATATTTTGATATATGTATAAAGTATATAACGATCAAATAACAGTAATGGAGTTGTCCATCACCTCAAATATTTATTTTTTTTCTTTCTGTTGGTAACACAAAAATTCTTCTCTTCTACATATTTTGAAATGTACAAGAAATTTAAAATATGTTTTATGCCATAAAAAAAGATCTTACATTTTAGATAATGGAGACTTAATATTTAAAGTGAGAACTTTATATAAATCAATTTCAAACACTTATTAAATACTTCATAAATGTTTGTATAATAAACACATATTTTTATAGACAAATAGAAAACACTTCAAATCATCACCTCTAGAAAACATTTCCTCATCATTCCTACTCTAAGGACAGCAGCTCCCCCTCACCTCCACATCAGCAGAAGAGACGGCAGACCACCCAGAGTTCTGTGCAATCCTGGAAATGCCTTTGCTCCCCGCTTGCTCCACACTTGCAGCACAGCTAATGAATTCCTTCTCAAAGACAGTCTTTACTAATCCCTCCTTAGCTTTCAGGTGCCCCTGAAACCTCAGTTGCCACAAGTAACCAGGACTCCCAAGCCCCCCTTTACCATCTGAATTCTCCCCTCCAGGCAACCATGTCTCTGTCACCCTCCACCATCAGCAACAGCCTCACCCTGCCCTTGGAACATTCCTACCCTCTCTGTTCCACGGTCCATGCAGAATCTTGCTACTTCTGAGTGCACACAGCTTTTCTGAAAGCCGCCCAAGCAGGTTACTTACTTTCTTACCTTTCCTGAAAGTACGGTAATTCTCCTCGATGCTTAGGGTAATTCTCCTCGATGCTCTTCCCACAGGCTTGAAAGTTCTGTCACTTCTTCACTTTCATATAAAACCCCCATGGCTATGATATTCATGCCAATAAGATTATGTGACTTCTGTCTCTTTAAACTGCTACCACTCACAGACTCCAGGTTAGTCCTTCCCATTCATTCCTTAAAGATTCCAGCCCCTAACTTACTTATCTTTTCCTGATACTATTTCTGTTATAATGTTTATGAATGTTAAAACTCAGGTAGGTAACAGTCATTGAACTATGACTCCTGTTTTCCCTTAACATTTCATCTCCAAATATGCCGACCACCCCCTCCTACAGACCCCATCAGCACTCTTTCTCTAATGACAATGCCTGGGGTCCCTCTCCATATTACCCGGCCCCCAACCTCAACACAGGCTGCTATAACTGCTGTTTCTACTTGTAAACTGCATGAATCTGTATCTAAGACCAACAACACATATTTGAAATAGAGTTGAATGTATGAAATTGTGTATACAGATGTTAGAAAAGTTGACAGTGCTTTGCTGTCTTCGTGCTGGGGAGTAAAGGAGACGGTGGAGCTACCACACAGGGTGAATGAGGAGAAACTGAGGGTGCAGAGGGACCTGGAGTCACAGAAGAGATGTAGCTATGGAGAGCAGAGAAAAAGCAGAGGCTGTGCCCTACATGTATCCCTCTGCCTTCCAAGTTCCAGCTCTGTCTTACCATGGGCCACACGCAGTGAAGTCTGATGATGTCGCCTGGGACACACGGCCCGCCCAGAGAGGTCAAGTGTATGCAGAGCAAGGTGGCGCTGAGGAAGGTGCCAGGAGCACAAGGCCACAAGCTGCACAGGCTAAGAGCAGGCATTTCACTCCCAACACAGGCAGAACTTCAGGGCCGGAGCCCACCCACAAACTGCCTTGCTCACTGTCAGGGCAGAAACTTCATCTTCACACTTGCTCAGAGAGAAAACCTGGAGTTCTACTGAACACCTCTCTGTTTATTACACCAGATCCAGCTAGCTCTACCTTCAACACACAGCCAGCATCAACTGCTTCTCACTACTCTAATGGACAGCTAGAGTAGTCCACCCTCTCGCGGCTGCTGACCCACGTCCATGCTCCCACCTCTGCCCACTTCAATCTCTTTCCAGCAAGTCCAAGTAACTTACATCTCCATAGGGGTGGGAAGGCGTAGACAAGAAATCAGGTAAGTAAAGAACATACTATGTTCACAGCAGGAAGTACTAAAGAAGAAAAAGCAAAGCTCTGTGTAGAGACAGGATGTCGTGGTTAGGGCAATTTCAGATCCAGCATACAGACCACTTTCAGGAATAAAGCCATTCCATAGGTTTCCTTTTTAAGAAACAAAATGGGAATAAATGGAGACAAAGTAATACACATGATCACATGGATCATCATAGTATCTACTTTGCATTTTTAAATTAAATTAAATAAGCTTTTACTGGAGGTTTTTAATGTAATTTCATTAGAAGGCAGATGGTTTATTATTCGGGAAGAACGAGAGGTGAAGCTCCATCTTAGAAGTATAAAAGGAATGGAGCACTTTCTGTTCTATGAATGTCCTCCCAGTCTTCTACAAGCCACCTTTTCTCCATGAATTGAGATTTCTTTTTGATTGAATTTTCAAGCATTATCTATGGAAACCTTTCTTCTATTACCTGACTACTTGCTCAATATGCTTCTCACATACTGCAAGACACAATGTCTGAGAAATGAATGGGAGAAAGATGGTTTTGTATCATTGTTAAAGACAGCCTTTGCTGCACTCAGAGGAGGAGGGCAGAGGGGATTGTTCTGATTAAATCACAGGACCCTCTAAAGCAGGATAAAGGACAAGCAGGCCTTCTAGGAGCCGCCATTACACCTAAATCCTAAATTTCAGACACTTGTTCAACTTACACATTTGGAAAGACCATACAGATGTTCCAGAGAGGTTTGTGATTTATTCTTGGTTCTAGACTGAAGACAGAAAGTCAGTTTCTATTAGACTCTGTATTTACAAGGTAAACTAATGGATCTGTGCAGAAAAGATTTCTGGAGCCGCCAGTGCTGGCAGCAATGTTTATTTTATCCATTCTGCTGTAGTCTCCAAAACTAAATCAATAATTCCTTACTAAAAGCCACTACACCACCTACTTTATTCTTGATGCTTTAGGGGATATAAAAGAATTGATTATATCTCATGTCCTTGACTAAAAGGAGTATATAATCTCGTTAGGAAAGTAAGAAATATGGAAAATGAGATGAAAATGTTTGCTAAATGAAGGCCACAGTTTTACAGGAGGGTTATTCCAACCCACAGTGGGCTGCCTCCCCTCTGCTGCACCCTCCAGGCCCTTCCCGCCAACCTGGGGAACAAAGCCTGGCTTCCCCGCCTGTCACTCCATCCCCTCCCTTTGCAGCAATGGTTTCCTTATTGTTACCAGAACTCAGCAGATGCTCCAGACTATGAAGTTCTGTTGGTTGAGAATATTTTGCCCTTAAGATATCTACACAATCTCCTCCTTTTCCTCCTGTCACCCCTTTTACTGTTAAAGTTGTCAATCAACCCTGTCCTCAGCATCCCTCCTTCCTACGTCCATTCCTGTTCATTACCTTCCAAAACACAATATAGTTTATTAATCTGTTTCATGTCTCCCCCGTCTCACCAGCTTCATCAGGGCTGCAATTTTTGTCTGTTTTTTTTCTTTCTTATAACTATTTCTATAGCTTCTCCATTACATTCTGGCACAAAATATGTACATGTAGAATCAGCTGAGTGTGTTCATGGAAGAAAAGCGCGGACCTTCCTACAGGATAGCACAAGATTTGATTAAGCAGAGGGAACAGTAAAGATAAAAAATAAAAGGAAAAGATGGTGATACTGAAAAGAGAAATTTTGTTAAGTTAAAGTACAAGGAATAATATGAGAGGCTGAAGCAATTCTGCTGCACATAATTTAGTGGATTACAATTTCCTAATGACACCATGGTGCTGGTTACACACAACTTTTTAAAGAAATCATCCCTGCTACATTTCACTATAAACATTAGAAACCATAAGGGTTATTACAAGCGAAGTGCTCATAGGAGAAAGGAATGCAATCCCGCACCCAAAAATCCAGAGCACGTGCAGCTACGTGACCAACAACCAGTGACTCTGAAAGTGGCTTTTCTTGGCATTCATTAATAATTATATAAAATTTGAGAATATTACAGGAGTACAGATATTTTGGATACAGAACTTGCTTTTTTACATTTTGAGTCAAAGTGTACACTGTGCCCATCAGGTGTGAATTTACTCCTCTTTTCGTCTCCTCTCCTGCCTCCTTGATTTCTGATGAGTTACTCAAAGGAAAAAAAAGTTATTTTATAAAAAAGACACCTGCGCTTGAATGTTTATAGAAACACAATTCCTTAAAAAATTTTAAAGCTAGTTTAGGCTTATTAAGTTGCTGGGGAAAAAAAAAAAAGTGCTAAACTCCCAAGAAAATGAAAACTATAACTAATTAATTTATTCTCTTACCCATGGAAATAGATTTTTTTTTTTTTTTTGCTGTTGTCAATTCCTCCATTTATGCCATCTTTGCAAACTCACATTGCAGCAGAAAATAAAAAGATTTTAAAAAGTTTCCTCTCCTGCATCCTGAATGTTCACACATACAGCAGCACTTAACAAGTCACTATTGTTCTCATCCACTTATCAACCAGAACCTTCTTGCTTTACAATAAACAAACCTATATGATGAATATCAAAATAAAATACTAGAATGTATTCTTGTAGAAATAGTAGTCGGTATTTTTAAATGAAAGAAAAACCAGTATGGTAAATGTCGTTTATGTGAGAATTATACTTATTTGAACCAAATTAGTCCAAACATGTCTCTAACTCTAAAGAAAATTTTTAAAAACATGACTTTACTGTAGAATTCTGTAAGCAGCCTATAATTTATTTTGCACTCTTATAAATTCTCCCAGGAATCCCAGCTGAATGATTCCTTACTTTACTGATACGCTAAAATTATTTTGAGAAGTTTATGTTTTATCTAAATGGTATAAGAAAACTATAATGTTGGTTTCTGTGGGAATGAAAATATTAAAAAAGAAAATGTCCTTAGGGATATTGCCAAAAAAGTATCAGGTTTGTACAAAGTAATAAAAAGTTTCAGAAACATATTTCTCAAATATCTAAGTGGATTTGATTAAAGTAAATACTGTCTGTTGAAATAGCCAAATGTACCCCTGGCACGGAAAAATAGACACAAAACTTAACAAAGACCGAAAGATAGGTGGCATTTCATGGAATGGATGCTATAATGAACTGAACATATTTTTTATGTGAAACTAATTCCAATGTTTAATAAAAAATCTCAATGTTAGTAAGTTGATTTTTTCATTTCCTGTTTTCTAAGCTCAGTTCCATGTGTAGTCCAAATTTATTTGTCATGCGATATGCAAGTACTGTCTTTCCTGTGTGAATAATATAACTAAACTTTCAAAAGCATGAGAACATCACGCTTCTGTTTCATTGTTAGGAGGCTAAAATTTGAGCTGAATTCTATGACCTACTGTGGGAAAACAAGGTTTTGGTTCAGCAGCAGAAAGAAATCAATTCTCTAATGTAGGAGAAAAACATCTTTCTATGAAGATAGACCAAATAAATTAATTATTTTAGTAACAGTTATGATTTATTTTAACAAAAAAGATCACAGTGGATAGACATATTTAGAATCACTTCTATCTCCATTTAGTTTTAATGAAATATTATTTTATAAAAGCAGTCTAAGAAAAGAAATTTTAGAAAATCCCCTGTGGACGGGCCTACATGGTTTTTTACCCTACCTTCTTCCCCTGCTACCCTTATTTACCCTTCACCTTTGGGCCCTGTATCCTTAAAAAAAGGTTAGAGGCAGTTAAATCAGGTCGAGGTCCAATATCACCGGCTCATTAACCAAGAATC
>CAUYPK010050864.1:0-35951 GCA_963574355.1 Loris lydekkerianus
CTAGCTGGCAACCTGTGGAAGATTGAAACTAGACACACACCTTTCACCATTAACTAAGATAGACTCTCACTGGATAAAAGATTTAAACCTCAGACATGAAACTATAAAAATACTTGAAGAAAGTGCAGGGAAAACTCTTGAAGGAATCGACCTGGGTGAATATTTTATGAGGAGGACTCCCCAGGCAATTGAAGCAGTATCAAAAATACACTTCTGGGACCTGATCAAACTAAAAAGCTTCTGCACATCCAAGAACATAGTGAGTAAAGCAAGCAGACAGCTCTCAGAATGGGAGAAAATATTTGTAGGTTATACCTCTGATAAAGGTTTAATAACCAGAATCCACAGAGAACTCAAACGTATTAGCAAGAAAAAAACAAGTGATCCCATCTCAAGGTGGGCAAAGTCCTTGAAGAGTAATGTCTTTAAAGAAGACAGACACACGATCTATAGACACATGAAAAAAAGCTCATCATCCTTAATCATCAGAGAAATGCAAATCAAAGCTACTTTGAGATATCACCTAACCCCAGTAAGAGTAGTCCACATAACAAAATCCCGAAACCAAAGATGTTGGCATGGATGCGGAGAAACGGGCACACTTCTACACTGCTGGTGGAAATGCACACTAATACATTCCTTTTAGAAGGATGTTTGGAGAATACTTAGAGACCTAAAAATAGACCTGCCATTCGATCCTATAATTCCTTTACTAGGTATATACCCAGAAGACCAAAAATCACAATATAACAAAGACATCTGTACCAGAAGGTTTATTGCAGCCCAATTCATAATTGCTAAGTCATGGAAGAAGCCCAAGTGTCTATTGATCCATGAATGGACTAGCAAATTGTGGTACATGTATACCATGGAATATTATGCAGCCTTAAAGAAAGCTGGAGACTTTACTTCTTTCATGTTTACATGGATGGAGCTGGAGCATATTCTTCTTAGCAAAGTATCTCAAGAATGGAAGAAAAAGTATCCAATGTACTCAGCCCTACTATGAAGGTAATTTATAGCTTTCATTTGGAGGCTTACCCAACTATAGCACAAGAATATGGGGAAAGGGCCAAGGGAGGGGAAGCGGGGGAGGTTAGGGTAGAAGGAGGGAGGGTGGGGCCACACCTACAGTGCATCTTAGAATGGGTATAGGCGAAACCTACTAAATGCAGAATACAAATGTCTACATACAATCACTAAGAAAATGCCATGAAGGTTACATTGAACAGTTTGATGAGAATATTTCAGATTGTATATGAAACCAGCACATTGTACCCCTTGATTGCACTAATGTACACAGCTATGATCTAACAATAAAAAATAATAAAATTTTAGTTTTTAATGTCTAAAAAAAAAAAAGAAAGAAAGAAAGAATGCCACTGTATTTAAGAGAGTTAATCAACTTTTCTGGCATACCTAGCTATGAAGACTTCTTCCAGATAGGATTTGATGGTGACCAGAATTTAATCCAGCAGAAATTTGGGGTAATTTTGATAGTAATTTTTTCTGTCTGAACTTCTGCCCTTTTCTCCCAAGTTCTTAGTAGAGTTGGTGGAAAACCAATTTCCTCTAGAGCCCTTGCCTCCTCCCAATCCTCTATGCCCCGGTTAATTCACCTGCCTCCTTCACCTTTGGGGCTATTTTTCTTTAGTTATTTATCTTGGTGGTTTGACTGGAAAAGTTCAGTCTTGTTTGCCACAGGGGTTTTTGAGTGCATATAAGCAATGTGTCCTTTAAATCTCTTTAATAAATTCCTTAGGAAGTTGGGGATTTCTGACAGTGATTTTTGAATAAAGTGCTTCCGATTTCCTTTGCTTATGCTCCCCCCACAAAAAAGAACCCATATAACTTTAACATTGTTTCCTCTTAATCTCTTCCCCAGGTTAACCATTTCAACTTTTGACTTCAATTATTCATTTTCGATAGTTGCATGTGTTAAATGCATTAATTTCTATTAAATTCCCTGCAGGTACTCACTGCAGGTCAAGTACTGTGAAAGCTGATGTTGACAGAGACGAAGATTTAAAATAGTCTCTGCCCTTGAGGTGCTGATCATTAACCTAAAATACTAGGTTGTGTGTGATAAGCGTCAAATGTATAGTGTAAAAGAATTAGTGAATTTTAGAGAAATCAAAGCCTTTGCTCTTGGGGGCAAGAGTGGAGTAGGGAACACTGGTTGATTTTTGCTTTGTGGTGTCCACACTGCTTCTGTACAGACAGTGTTCCAACTTGCTTTGGGGTTACCGTACCTCTTCACTCTCAGCCCATGCCCCAACTACGGCACTGACTTTATTCCTGGGCAAATCATATGTGCCACGCCAAGCCAGTGCTCCCAGTCCACCTGCCTAAACCTGGTTTGCTAATAATCATAAATCCTACCCTGGGCTACAAATGATTGTTTGTACCATCCAAGAGGCAATTTCTCTCTTTTGTTAGACTGGGCTTTTGTGACAAAGGGAACCGGAAGCCACTGTGGGCCACAATGCAGATGCTCAAATGTAGCCAACACAGAGCAGGCCAGGGAAGAGCTGCAGCCCCTGATGCCCTGTGAGGTCTGCAACCATCTGGAGCTGAAGCTGAACCAGACTCCTCAGCTATCTGAATGATGTATCTTTCAGATTAAGCCAGTTTAAGTTGGATTTTCTGTCACTTGCAACAGAGATGTTGACAAAGTATATGGTAGTAGGTCTTGGAAAAGGGTATCTTCACATTCACAGGTAAAGGTGAGATCATTAGCTTCCAAACTTCTAAAATTTACATTCAAGCTTCTGCATCTGACAGTGTTAAAAGCAGTTTTCAAACTGAGTCAAAATACCAACTCAAAAGATGGTGGTGTTGGGTCTTCTCCCCGTGTTCATGACATTGCCCACATAGGCTTACCTCACTGGATTAGCAGGAGTCCAAAATATGCAAACTGGAAAGGGCATTTCTGAGACTTTGACGCATTTCCTTAGGTAACCTGCTCACTTTCCCTGGTGACAGTCGCCACTGCAATATGCACTGCCCGTCAGGGCCTCTGTGATTGGCTTACTTTTTCACTTGGCATTTCTGGACTTTTAACTCTATGAGATTTATTAGAAGAAAATTGCTATTTTAACCCCTCTGCAAATGTATAGAAGGAGAGAAAAAAATTTGTGAAACACTGTGAGTCTCAATCTATGAAATATCTCATTTAATGTTTTCTGTAACTCTGAAAGGAAATAGCTATTAGTCTCTCTAAAGAAGGAGAAAGATATTTGCAGGGCTTGTTCAACTCATGAAAATTGCAAAGCTAGTACACTGAAGGATTAGGATTTGAATCTAGGTACCTTTGGCCCCAACGTGAAGCCTCTATTGATTCCACCCATCACGTCATACTGATGTCATTATCCTTGGGTGACCTTCAACTTCAGCTTCAAGCTGGAGGAGTTAAGGAGAGAACAAGGAAGAATTTCTCTGCTTTGGCTCCTCTGATGCCACTAGAGGGGCTAGGTCATCACTGTGGCCCAGTGTCCAGCCTCTTTTCTGCAGCTCCCAAGGTCACCACTATCCTTGGGGAAGTTGCTTCGCATCCCTCAGGCTTACTTATGGTGGATCACGGCTTCTGACCAGGCGTAAGGCTGAGGGTGTGGTGGGCTGGCTTCTGGCTGCAGTTTGTCCCTGCAGCTTCTGTCGTGAGCAGCAGCAGCAGCAGCAGCTGCTTCTGGGGAGGGTCAAGGGAGGTCTGCAGCATTTGTCGTCTCTTCAAGCATTTCTGAGCCCCTCACAGCCCTGAGCTGGGAAGCTCAGACTCTATCAACACATTAAGAGTGCTGTTCACAGCTGGATTTCTGCTCAGCTCTGACACTATAAAGCTTTTTCAAATAACAGCACTTTCAAAGAACATTTTTAAAGTC
Source organism: Loris lydekkerianus (assembly GCA_963574355.1). Classification (NCBI taxonomy): domain Eukaryota; kingdom Metazoa; phylum Chordata; class Mammalia; order Primates; family Lorisidae; genus Loris; species Loris lydekkerianus. Next base: position 3,879 of record CAUYPK010050864.1, read on the forward strand.
AGCACTTCTACCCTCCCCATTGAAACTGGCCTAAATGTACTTTTATTTACAAAATATTCATTATGAAATTTTACAGAGAGGTGGCCAACACCTCTCTGAAGCTTATTATACTATTGCACAAAATAGGGATACTTGGTGGGATTTTGTAAAGATTAAGTAAAAGGAAAAAATAATGGCGCTTAGCACATACTATATACTTGCCACATAGTAACTATTATTGCTGTGAAAATGTGGGGTCTCCTGTTCTCTTCGTGTCCTCAGTTGGGACCTATTTCTTTGGTGAATGAAAATACAGAGGATCTTCTGACATAAGTTTGCACTTCAAACTTCCAGATGTGTGTGGTTGGGATGAAAAATTTCTAACACACTAAGATGTATTCTGAATATCCCTGTATTCAGATGTCCCTGTAGTCATTTGCTGAAGCTGAACGACTTTGCCCAAGAAGCCTAGTTCTCCATTGCCATATTGCAGCGTACTCCCAGAGGCGTGAGCCCTCCACCTGGAACACAGCACCTGCAAGGACAGGTGAGTTTCAGGGCCAGTGAGTAAGCCTCTTTGCTCTTGCTTTGTGAAGTCTGCAGGTCCCGAAAGGGATTGCAGGAGCTTTTACCCAACTCCAATTCTCTATAGGTAGAGTCGTTTTTAGGGTGATGTATATTTAAACATTTTAGGCCTCTGGTCTTGAGTTTTCTCAAGGATTTTTTTTCTGTGCCTAATTTCTTAAATCAGAATCATATCATCTGTCTTTCAGAGTAGGAAGGAATCTTAGATCAGTACTCTTGGCTTTGATGGGAATGGGGCCTGGGCATATCTGAAAGGAAAGAAGTTGGCAAGATTCCCCCAGGGTTTTAGTGACTCCATCATGCGATGCCTCTCTTTGGCCCGATTTTAACTTGCTCTGGGCTGATAGAAAATGATTACCTGAAAAGTCCTGTCAAACATCTTTCTAGAAGGCATTTCACATTCTTTACCTCAGCATCCTGTTATTTTTGGCTGTCAAATGCCAGACTCCACAGCACGATGTGGTACTGAAGACCCTCTGGGTGGTTTCCAGTTGAGTAAGAGTTGAACAGTGGGGTTGCTAATACCTCCGGGGCAGTAATATTGAGGCAGAGAAAGAGCACATTGATTGATCCTCTGCTGAGAATGTGCTGAATGAAAGGCAGGGTCATTGAATGGGTCCAACTCTGTTACAGATCCTGTAAGGCTGGAAGAGAACAGAAAGCTCAGTTTCTGTCCTTAAGCAACGAGTGTTTGTGTTGGCAAGGCAAGACTAAGGCACATGAAGCAACAGGCTAGATGAGAGAGAGTGTGATTAAGTGACAACCAAATGGTACAGACAGAATGTGCTCCAGGGGCCCAGTCTTGAGGGAGATGGCGGAGACGGCCAAGTGTTGACAGGTTTGCAGTGATCTGACACTTTAGTGAGATGCTTGCCCAGAGTTAAAGACGCAGTTGTGACTGTGAACATGGCAAATTTCAAAACCACGTCTCAAAGATGGCTTGGCTTTCTCAAATACCAGGTCCCTGTTGATTGAGGAAATCACACTGGAAACTTTTCAGGGTCACACTATAGTATTTTGTGCTTTCTAAGAACCTATTTAACGAGAGTTTCAGCAGTTCTCAAGCTCTGGTAGACTTATAAACCCTAAAACATATGCAATCATGATTGGCTTTCCTGACACCACTGACTACATGACCTTGAGCCGTAACCTGTTGAGTTTCAGTTTCTCTGCCAAACAAGCTCGATAGTACTTTTCCCCTGGGGTTGGTGCATGGTAGGAATTTTAGGGCAAGTCAGGCTTATCAGAGTCACTGGTGGACTAGGAAGAAAGACCTTGGACACGAACATAAAATCAAAGACTGTGGGGCTGGCAAGATGTCAGAGTGAGCACTTGGGCCAACTCCTCACTTTATAGCTCGGGAAACAAAGGATGATATAAACTAAATTATAGTCTCAACAACACAGAGGCAACCAGCAATAGAGCTGGGCAAGCAACCACATCTCTTAGCTAGTGTTCCCTTAGCATTTCTTGATCCTATGTTCTCAACGTTGGATGGGTAATAGCAAGTGACTGAGACCAGCAATATTTCTCTTTTCTGCCTCATTCTTTCACTATCTTACTTCAGTATTATCAATCCCTACTCTGTGTTAGGCATGATGTGGGACTGAAAAGTAAACAAATTGCTGTTCTTGTTATCAAGGCATTTGCTTCCTAGACCGCCTATATGCCCTTGAGGTTCTCAGTTTTACCGTGAAGAAGGAGTAGATGGTCTGACATCAGGATCGAGGGTCACTCAGGCACAAAGAGGGAGGCAAGTCAGGGGAGAGGTTCAAATTGGGGTCTAGAAGTAGAAAGACAGAATTCACACAATTGCTTTAACCTTGAGCAAGTTACTGAAACCATACAATGAGGGTGATTATCGATCATATCGACTTTCTAGTCTTGTGCAGTAAGTGGGAATGCTGTGCACTGCTAGGCCTGTAACAAGTATTCGGTCAATGTTAGCTGTATTTACACAGAAAAGGCACTGGAATGGATAGGAGAGCAGAATAGTAAAAATAGAATCACAGAATCATGAGAAAGGATGTCTGATGTTAAGTAATGATTCTATCCCAACCCTTGGAGGGAAGCCCTTGTCAACAGTGATTTCTTTGCTTTTTAGGAGTGATCCCAAGATATTGCATTACTTAGAATACTCCAAGTTACTAATGCTTTAACCAAAGAATGAATGTGGCCCCCACAACCCTCTCAACTTGGCACCCCCAGGGTAATTTAGCTCACGTGAATTTTCTTGGAAAGGCAGAACAGTGAATCTGGACTTCTTTAAAAAAAATTCAATTTTGACACATGGTTATTTCTCAAACCAATTCTGTTCATCTGGGTGTGTGAGTGGCCCTTGCTCCTTCTAGCTCTATTTCAGATCCGTTTTTCATCAGCTCTATTATTGCACATTCTTTTCAAACTTGCTCTCAATGTAATAATGATACCTACCAATTCCTTTACAGTGATTTATGTCTTTATTAAGGCTTTTAGATTTCTGTTCAGATTTCTAATCTGGTGACTTGGGCTATTTTGTATAATTTAATTATCGTCAGAGGTTTTGCTAAAGGTAGAGACACCTGAATTTAATTAGAGCACTGTTTGCATATTTCACATCATAAATAATGATGTTCCATAAATTATATCGTAATCCTAATCCTGTACTACCCCTTTTAAGAACTCCTGGTGTCTAAATTCCTGCCATTGATCAAATCGGCATCGATGGCACTTAACATCTAAATTTTTCCCCAGGACCTTTTAGACCCTATGCTACTTCTTTTATTTTACCCACACACATAGTGGTTATATCCAGAGCTTTTGAATGTTGAGCAGGAAAGACAGAGAGCAATATAATTTGATTTTCATTTCTGAAATTTCCTTCTCTGGGTATACAAATATAAAGAATCCTGGGTCAGGAGCCAGTTCATGTTTCTTCTAGTTTCTTAATCACAAATGTACACAAAGATTGTTGTGGGTTATGGTGGCGTTAATAGGCCACTGCCCAGACTATGATTCCTTCAGAGTGTACATACAAAATCACCACTTTAAGAAAGTATTTTGATTTTACATCTATCAAAGAGTTAAAAATCCAAAGCCTTTTAGCATCTCACTTCACTTATACACATAGCCCATTATAACCTACATAAACAAGGATGACAAGTTGAGATTAATGAGCATCCCCAAGTGACAGAACAATTTAATTGTCAGAAATCATAGACGCTGAACTTTACCAGTATATTTGTATAAGACAGTCATAGTCTAAAAACTTTCCTAATTGATTATGACCAATAAGTAATAACTTGGAAAGCAGTTTTCTGGTATACAAATAACAAATGACTCATAATAGTTAATTGAGGTATTAAGATGTATAAGGGAAGAATATTAGATTAACTAGATAAATGATTCATAATGCCAGGCAAATAATTGGTGAGTTCATACTCCTAAGTAGAATATAACTCATAAGCAACACTGGAAGTACATCAAATAAAGGGAATTGTGTTTGCTAAATGAACTCCCAGCTAATTGGGTATTACTGCTATGTTGCCTTTAGGCTCCTCTGGATCCTCACTTTCAGGCAAAGCAGCCCTCTTATAGATCCGTCTAAGCCAGGATTCTCATCTTGGATACTGCAGGCCTTGCAACATGAGGGTATGAGGGTGGAGAGTGGAGGTTGTGGGCAGAGCAGCCAGATACATGCAGAAAGTTGGCTGCAGTGTGGTTGAGCTGATAATACAGCACTCATCTTGTATTTCAAGGCTAGGTTATGGACGGCCATAGGTCCAGCTACTATTAGTAGAACCTTGTTCTACTAATAGTACATGAATGGGACTTAACTTCTCCATTAGCAAACTAGGTATTCTTCCTCAGCTTCATCTTACTTAATTTTAAAACAATAGCTTCTTCTTTCATTGATTCAGGTGAGAGATAAGCAGAATTTCTTAAGTGACTACACTGTGTGTGCCTGACAATGTTCTAGGTAAATGATGCATTATCTCATTTAATCCCCTTCCAAACTCTGAGCAATAGACATTATGTTCTTTTATTTTGCAGAGGAGAAGCCTGAGGTTGGCCGAGGTTAAGTGACTGACAATGTGCTTTATACCCTTCTCCCCTTGATCAACTGGGCCCAGCAAGTTGACACTTAATAAATGCCAGTAGAGTACAGGTTACTAAAAGATAATGTATTTTTCCTTGGATAATTCAGTTTTTTTTTTTTTTAATTTGAGACAAATTAAAAATTTTTTAAAATAGGAAACAGGCAAAGCAGATACCCACTCTGTTGCCCAAACTAGAGTGCTGTTGCTTCAGCCTAGCTCACAGCAACCTCAAACTCCTGGGCTCAAGCAATCCTTCTGCCTCAACTCCATGAGTAGCTAGGACTACAGGCACAATGCCCAGCTAAGTTTGTAATTTTTAGCAGAGACAGGGTCTCATTCTTGCTCAGCTGGTCTCAGACTCCTGAGCTCAAGTAATCCTCCCCCTATAGCCTCCCAGAGTGCTAGGATTATAGGTATAAGCCACCATACCCAGCTGGAAATTTAGTATTTTTAAGAGAGTTTAAGAGTTCTCTAAATGGTTGAGTTAGGCTTTAGGGTTAATGGGTGAATATATTTTTACAGAGCAAAACTTTTCTGTTCTCCAGATTAGAAAAGACAGACACTGAGTGTCTGATGATAGCTTTGGTCACATAAATAAGAATAAGAGACTGTGGTTACCTACAAACTTATTTTAAGTGTAAAGCTAAATTTATTTGACACATAAGTATAATATGTATTATTATAACTATAATTTGGGGTACATATGTGCACATAGCAACAAAGCTATGATATCTAATTAGCTGGAAGTTCATCTATCAAACACAATGAACATATTAATAAACACATAAAGGAAATATTTATGGATTTTAGTATAATTTCTAAATTTAGAAACATAGGTCATGATTCTCCTCTGGGCAAATTTAGAAACATAGGTCATGATTCTCCTCTGGGCAAATCCCTGTGATGACTTCTCATGCTCCTTGGATCAACAACACACAGTTCTTACAGTTATCAGTATCTTCTACCCTGGAATTGCTTCTCCCAAGATGTCTGCAGAGCTCACCCCCTCACTCCTAGAAATCTTTGCTAAAATGTCAGTCATCTTCTCAATGAGATCTACCTTAACTAATTTATCTAAGGGGAAAACCTAGCCTTGTTCCTGACTCCAGCTCCCAAACTCCTGATCCCCTCAGCCAACTGGACCTTCTCTCTTTCTTAGCACTTAACATGTTCTAACTTGAAGAATTTCCTATTACCTGCATTATTTATTGAGTTTTCTCCTCATGAGAGTGTAAACTCCAGTTGGGTCAACACTGGATCCAACACTTTTATTCGCTTGCCAAGTACCTAGAAGTGTGTTTGTTCAATAAAGGCTGAATGAATACATAACAATAAATATCTGTTCAATGACGATAAGGCAACCTATTTTTTCCTTGGGTAATTCAATATGTTTAATAAAGTTTAAGAAATGCTTTTGATTAAACTCTTGTTATTGTCCTAGAGTTAGTAACACTCAAGCCCTGAATCTTTTTTTAAACTGTCCTCATTTTATGAAATGCCCTGCCTTTCTAATTTTCACTTACAGATGCAAAACTAAATATCACATCTGTTTACTTTGTGAGTATGATCAACCAAATATTAAAACTCTGACTTGCTGTTGGATCTGAAGAGAATGTGCTGCCATCTTGGTCTGTCTGACTGGTCTTACAGACAAGACAGTGAGAGCAGGAAGGAGGGAAGTGGTGCTCAAAGCTGCTCTGCTGGGGAGTGGCTGGGATTAGGAGGAGAGCTCCGCATGCTGATGGCTGCCTCTTAGTGCGCTCTCGTCCTGCTCTATCACACTGTCCTACCAACCTGGCTTGTGTGTCATGCATGTCATTCTCCTGGTGACCGTAGGGAAATTTATTCTTGAAATAGCATGAACGTCTTTCCTCATCATCTCCAAGACAGATGCTGGAGTGCAAGTGAACCACACAGTGGTGAGAGCTTGTTCTGTGGCAGTCCAGCTCTTATCTGGCACTTTAGCTTGGTAAGTCTGGGGGCAGTTCCCTTCGACTGCCTCTCCTAGGCATGCTTGAAAAAGAACCCACTTAGCATGCCCCTAGCCTCCATGTATGATTTCATTGGGAAACTATGCATAAGATACTTTGGAAATAAATATACACAAGAAGTTACAACTCTGTTTGAATGACCCTCTACCTTGGAATGTGTAGAACTGTGAGAATTGTAAGGCCAAGAAATATGTCCAGGCCTGCTGGCTTGAAAAGTTACTATTCCTTATATGGAATCTGTGCAGACAGGGAAGCTGAAGTTGTATAAACTACATGGAAATTTTTTTTCCCAGCCACTTACATGCCTCATCCTTGACCTGTTTCATTTATAGGTTTCTTTAAGAAATTGTGCCTTGAAAGTTCATTGCCTTCTTTTTGGTCTTCCAATGATGATTTTCAGAATAGCCAATGCTCTTTAAATGGCCTTGGATTATATCAGAAGAATCCTAGGATGGGCCCAGAAAGGCCGTGAGAGCACTGGTGCATTGACATCAGTAGATTGCTAGACCTGCTAACAGTGGGGAGGTGCTGAGAGAACCCCAGGCACCGTCCATTTATTCCTGTTTGAAATTTAAAAATGTAGACACTCAGAAATATTCAGTCTGGCTTTCAGCAAGGAAGAAGGTCAAGTAGATTCAGGCAAGGACCAACATACAGCACAATAAATACTTATTTTACTCTATTTCCTGGATAATTGAGAAAATGGAACAGTAAGCTATGAGCCTAAAGCTGAAAAGAGCATTTCTATTTTTTAATAGCAACAATTTTTTCAATTACATGATGTAGAGCAGGGCCTTTTGCAATCTTGACCTGCACAGAATATTTTAAAATAAGCAATTCAGAACACTGACAGAGTGTGTTTGAAAAGCCTGTGCTTTCACTTAGTTTCTAGTTATTCTAGGTTCAAACCCCAGCTATACCATTAACAAAAATAAGTTTCTTTTCCTCTCTAAAGATCATTTTTCTCACCTAAAAATAAGGGTTGAAAATAGTACCTACTGTATAGAATGCTTATAAGAATTAAAGCAATATAAATACAAACCTGACAAGTACATAGTGTTCAGTAAATATAAACAATTATTACTTTTTTTTTTTCTTAAGACAGCATCTCACTCTGTGTGCAGGGCTAGAGTATAGTGGCATCACCATAGCTCACCGTAACCTCCAATTCCTAGGCTCAAATGGTCTTCCTGCCTCAGCCTCCTGAGTACCTGGGACTACAAGTGCCTACCACAATGCCCAGCTAATTATCTCTAATTTTAGTAGAGGCGAAGTCTCTCTTGCTCAGGCTGGTCTCAAAATTCTGACATCAAGTGATTCTCCTGCCTGGACCTCTCAGAGTCTAGGATTATAGGTGTGAGCCACCACCCCCAGCCACAATTATTACTTTTACTGGCTATGTTTATTGATTGAACAGAGTTTTTAGAAAGTGGATGGTAGATTATAAAAGAAAAGTGGCCTCTGAGTCGGAACTCACTGCCTTGTTACTAAAGATTTTTTTCTTCTATTTTAAACTTCACTGTACATTTTCAGTACAAGTGGGAAAGAAGTGATAGTGACCTAAACAATCCAAAGGAAGTGCTGATTTTTGCTTTTGTTATTGGAATTTTTCAGATAAAAGAAGGTACTACGTAGATGCTTAGAGTACGATCTTACACTTGTACTTCACTAGTTTGGCCTGATATGTCGATATCTGCAGATTGACCTAGAGAATAAAAAAAAAAGAAAACAAAACAAAACACTCTAACAGAAAAAAATGATTTTATTCCCAAGCCTAGATGTTGATTTACCACATATTGCTTTAATTTCAAGGCAGTTTTGTTCACAGTTCTGAAGGACTGGGACATTCTGAAGGACAGCAGACTTTACTTCTGACACCCTGAAAGCAAATGGAAGCGTCCCACCCACACACAGCAAAGAGAAAAGCTCATCTTTGAGAAACATACACACATTGGAATTCTAAAATGAGTAAATCCATAAAGAAAATATTTTAGTTGTAGCATACATATTAGTTTTGTGTTTTAAAATTACTATTTTTATTTTAAATTCATGGCAAAAAGAGGAGGTAGTGCTGTAAGCTCTTCTACATTTAGTGTCTCTATAGGGCGGATCCAGTCCTGGTCTTACAGATTGGAATAGTTTTATAACCATTTAGGTATTTTTCTTTTTGTCATTTACTTATTTTGTCATATATGTAAATATATATATTCAGGTACCAAAATGTTTTATATATATATATATGTATATATATACACATTTATACATATGTATATATATGTATATACACATTTATACATATGTATATATATGTATATACACACACACGTATAAAAATATATATGGCAGGCCAACGGGAGGAATCTCAAGTTGGTTTACAGGCTGAGTGATAGAAATGGAATGAGCGCTAACTATTTCTATCTCATTTGGAAACACCATTCATTCTCAGAGTCTTTGATATAATTCAGGCTCTGAGTGATTTTGATTTTGGTGAACCTGATTTTCTAGTTTTTGAAACCTTTAATCACTGAGTATGATTTCTCTTTAAAGAAGCTAATACTCTCATAATATTTGGTATTTTCCCTTTTCGCCAAAGCCAGCTTTAAATATTTCCTAATGCTAATGCCTGATTTATGTAAGCATTTTAGCTAAATCTAATCTTTCGTTGTTGTTGATGCTCATCTCTATTTTCAGATGGTTAATTTGCTGACTTTCTGTAAAGTTCAGTTTTTGTTACATGTCTGATCAAGCTTAACAATAATTTCCTATATTATATTAGCCAGAGTAATGTTTGTTTATGAGCTTAGAGTCATATTTATTAACATCCATGATTAACTGAAAATTGCTCCATGTGGTATTTCAATCCACAAATGCGTTTTGATTAGAAAAGGGACAATTATTCCATTTGCATTTGATTCTGACACAAATGGTCTAATTTTCAGCTCTCTTAGTCAGATAGCAGTGGAGAAGAGCAAAGGTAAGGCCTTAGAAACATTGCCTGTGGGATGCGACTTTCTTACCATTTAGATCCTAATGCAATTTTTTTCATTGTAGCACATTTCTATGAAATAGTTTTGGGTATAAATAATTGCTTAATTATTCCTATAATCTCTAAATTATCACTTAGGTATTATCTATTACATTGCGGACATTGATCACTATGTACTTTCTACAATGATCATTATGATCATTGATCATATCATATTTCATCCTCTTTAGAATTGGACGTCTTGACTATTCAGATTTAATACTTAACAAATATTATGTATATGGAAGTCCAGTAAATAAGAAAAACATATTTTGAAAAGATGATCTATGTTCTTTTTATTTCTGACTTTCTCTGAAGCTTTCATGAGCTATGTAAATTTCTGAGTCTGCTTGTTTATATAGTAGAATAGAGTTCCACTTTTCAGAGAAGGCGTGGATGCATGGCAAGGGGTTATGTCTGAATGTCTGATGCCACTGGAATCTTCAGTCTAATGTTCTGAAGCTCTGCATGAATCATTAGTAGTTCACAGTGGTCTTTAGAAATACCATAGTACTAACAGAGGGTCTAATGGGTCCCCAAGGTATGACTTGTCTGGTGGCCTCCCCAGACCTTCTGATGTAGGAGTCACCCCCTGGGACCACGTGTGCACTCAGTCACTTTCACTGGAGATAAGAAAAATTTGGCCTATCTTGTCAGCTTAGGGTGGGGGGTATCATTCTTTAATTTGAAATGAGAATAAAAACTTAGATGACTTGACTTTTGTTGTTGTCTTCCCTGACTTGGCAGCTAAATTGACACTGAAGTTTCTGTCCTATTATCTAGTACCTAACACAGTGACAAAACTGCACCAGTACAACGTACAGTTCCTGACACTCTCTACGATGCTGGTTGAATGAACGGATTAACAAATGAACTCTCCAGCCTGCCCATGTGACCGTAGACCCCATGCTCCCATTTCAAGCATCTATGCTTCAGATATTTCTTCAACCCCTTTGTTCAATTAGCTGTATCCAAAAGTTCTGCCCTAATTCCTTTTTTTTTTCTTTTTTTTTTTTTTATTGTTAAATCATAGCTGTGTGCATTAATGCGATCATGGGACATTATACACTGGTTTTATAGACCGTTTGACACATTTTCATCACACTGGTTAACATAGCCTTCCTGGCATTTTCTTACTTATTGTGTTAAGACATTTACATTCTACATTTACTAAGTTTCACATATACCCTTGTAAGATGCACCACAGGTGTAATCCCACCATTCACCCTCCCTCTGCCCATCCTGCCCCCTCCCTCTGCTCTCTCTCCCCTTTCCCCCTATTCTTAGGTTATAACTGGGTTATAGCTTTCATGTGAAAGCCATAAATTAGTTTCATAGTAGGACTGAGTACATTGAATACTTTTTCTTCTATTCTTGAGATACCTCACTAAGAAGAATTCCTAAAAGAACTTCTTATGAATTGGGAGTGCCTCTTAAGTTTTTCTTTTGATCAGCTTTAATCTGCATAGAACCCCCTTGTCGTGCCAGAATGCCAGCTTTAATAAATCAGCCAGCCAAAATTGAATAAATCTATTTAAATACTTATAAAATATTAAGGATGCATTTGGGAAAAGCCTCTAAGGTTATTGTGGCACCCACGTACCTCACAGTAACTAATTTATTAAGCAGTTTGCAAACCTGGGAAGAAAGGAAAAAGAAAAATGGTTTCATAAACCAAGAGCAGAAGCCAATTTTTCAGCTCGGATGATGAAAGGAAGCATGCATTTCTAATCAAAAAGACAGATAAGCCTTCTCTCTCCCACCATTCTCTCACCAGCAAAGTGCCTTTTCATCATCAACAACACTCCTTTCCTAATGGCTGCCTGGGCCTTTCTGCACCTTCTCCATACACTGGTAATGTACACATAGCATCCCTTTGAAACAAGAGCCCATTAGCTGTGGCAGACTACCTTTTCACATGACGCTCTTCTGTTGCAAGTCATCAGTGTAGTGTTAAATCATTCCTACTGGGCATGCTCAGAACTCTGTCAGAGGGATAAACTGATATTTAGAGCCATAGCATGAAAATTGCTTTTCAGTCCCTTTGAAGGACAGCTTTGGGAAAAAAAAAAAGGAAAAGAAAAGGAAAAGGACGTAAGCTACACAGGTAATACCAAGATCATTCTTTTCCCTTGAAGTCTTTCCTCTTTGGATGTCACTGGGGGCTCATTCTGGTGCATGTCACAGCTGTCCCTTTGTGCAAAGAGAGTCCGGACCCATAGACTGCTGTTGTTCAGTATTCCTGATCATCCAGATCATTCCAGATCATCTGATCTCTCCAGCTTTTGTGTTACTCCCTCACCCCCATAAGTCAATAGAAGTTTGTATTAATGACAGCTGTCAGTTTAAACGAGTTTGGCCTGCCATGTAAAGTTCAGAACTATTATCCTTTTGTTATTTTTATGCTGTCCTGATCAGGTGCTGGTGACAGTAGCAGTCTTGGGAGCCCAAGGAGAATCCCACCTCAGGTCTTTGGTCACCCTAAAAGTGATCCCTCTGTCCCTCTGCCTCTCCACACGTGGGAGTACCATGCCTCTATTCTATATAATAATAACTGTGTTACGTTTGATGCAGTGTATGTAAGGCATCTGGAAGTGACTGGGGACAAGCAAGCTAGAGCTTTAGAAGTCACTTTGCTATTTATGTTTAAAAGGCAGCATCAATAAATTGCATGCTAAGCCTAGCTCTGGCTTGTTTTAGAATCATCCCCAAAGCTTTCCCAGAAAGTAATGAACGTGGAGTCCAAGGAGGTCTCAGAGCTCAGTGGAGGTTTTCAAAGACCCAGTGACTGAACCAAAAAAAAAAAAAAAAAGTTTTATTAAGGTTGGTCTATATTTCCTTTTACCTAGGGTGCATGGGAGGGAGACTTCAGTTCTGACAAGCCCTGCATTTATTTGGAGTCAAATCATTTGTTATTTTAGGCCAGGATTCCTTAGTGCATTTTCCTGAGGCACTTACATGCAGTGTCTGGGTCTCCCTTCCTCCAGGAAGCCGGTTGGGACGTGCTCAGAAATGAGGCTTTGGTGAGTATTTTCCTGTCACTAAGAGTGGTGGAGGGAACTACAGGCTGTCATCTGTACCAGTGGTCAGGGTGACATTTCCCAATAGCTCTGAGTAACACAGAAGAGATTAAGGACAAATTGAGGATTGCTATTTCTAAGCATAATTCATTTCCTTGGCATCATTTGGGACTTGTGACATTTCTCACCACATCCGGGGCCCCTGTGGGGACAAAGCCCTGTGTGGCCACAGCTCTTTCGATCTGACCCAGTTAAGTTAATGCGAGAACCAGCCTGTGGGAGTTTCTGGGGCTTCATGGTTTGATTTTGATTTTAGTGGAGATGGTCCCTTTGAAAGTTCACCACCTGAAACACAGCCCAATGAAGCTTTCAGCCAAGGAAGGGGCATAACATGAGCATCAGAGGACTAGCACTGACTTTCCCCACCTGGGAGGTGGAAGGAGAGAGCATTGCCATTTCCCTGAGCTTTTCTGATCGAATGATGCTTCTGGTCACTACAAAGATGACCCTCTTTCCAAGAAATTCTGATTCAGTATGTTGCCTTTGAGGACTAAGAACCTGTTTTTTAATAAGAGCCCCAGGTTTTCCTCAACAGGAAAGGTTCTTTGCCAGGGTTGCAGGGAGAGTTCTTATTGCTGAATACCTACACGTCTAAAACTCCTGCCTCTGCAGAAGCTGATGAGCATTTTGGCTCATTGACTGAACAGAGTCTCAAAGAATGAGCTCAAATATCATTCTCTGTGGGGGCAGAGAAAGAGAGAGGGAGAGAAGAAAAACATGGTTAGATGAAAAACAAGTATATTAAAGCTCTGGAAAATTCTGGAAAACAGTGATGAGGATGAGGGGAATGGATGTGAGGGAACTCAAGGAGACTCAAAAACCCCGGGTTAGTTACTGCTGCCGTGGCAAGAAGGGCTGGCTTTAATCACTTTCTTGTTCCTTTTTGATAGTGTCATTTGTCAAACTTTTGCATAAAAGTTGCAAAGTGAGGTTATTCAGAGGGTACCTTCATCCATCTCCTATCACTGATCTGAGCTGGGGCGCTTTGCCCTTCCTGTGTCTCCATGCTGCTGTCTGCTTTGGTTCCACACCGAAAGGCTCAGGCTGGAGCCGAGTGAAGCCCCCAGCCCTTCCCACCAGGGCCTTTCAAACCACAGGCTGGAGCCGAGTGAAGCCCCCAGCCTGCCCCACAAGGGCCTTTCAAACCAAGCCCCCTGCATCCTGTTGCATGTGCCTTCTGGGTGTGCTCCCTTGAGTCTGCTTTAGAGATTTCCTCTTCTGGGGATTTACCGACTTGAAACAAATCCACTGGCTTTGGCTTTGAACCCCATAATTTTAAACTGTGCCATGATCAGAGTTGTTCATCGGCTCTAATAACAACGTGGTAAGAGCAGCTTTCCGCTTGCTGCGGCTCTGCCCTTGCTGTGCAGCCTGCTCTGTCTCCCGGTAGGTTGTGCCATCTGCTCTCTGCCACCAAGCTCCAGGGTCTGCAGTTGAGCTCCCCGATGGTTGAGAGAAAGGATGAGTACAGGTGCGTGGGTCAATTGGAAACAGGGATGTCCTCATGGACATGATCTGGCCCCTTCTAAAATCAAAGGACGACAAGATGCCAGTGTCTAAAGTTTACAAAGCACTTAGCCTGCTGCAGGCGACATCCCCAGGGCTGTGCACGGGTTAACGCATTAATCCTCATGAGGGCTCTATGAGATTGGCAATATTGTCAAACACACTTTGCAGATCCAGCCCACGATCACACTGGTGAGAGGTGAGAAAATGGATTCAGGTCTCCTAGTCCACCAGCACTAGGCCAGCTGGGTATATGTCTGGCCTTGGAGAGAAGGTGGAAATTTGAGAGAGGGCAGTGTCTCCAACAAGGCAAGGAAACGTAAGGGAGTCTATGGGTTGAACACGCAGCAAGAAAGCACCCAGAGAGGGATTCTGGATGACAAGCCTGCATAAGATCTAAAAAAAAAAAGAAATCCAAGCAGAGGCTTAAGTTGGTGCAGTGGCAGGTCCTTTCTAGCTGTGTATCCTTAGCGAAGGTAGCTAACATAGGTAAGCCTTATTTTTCTCACCATAAAATAGGGACAATAATAGGGACCAAATAATTTCATGCAAGAAACTACAGTGAACCCGAGCACAGCACTGGGCCCCCTGCATGTGCTCAACACACATCAACAGTGCCTGCCCCAGTGAATGCAGAAAACTGCAATGAATCTCAGCACAGTGCTGGGACCCCTGCATGTGCTCAACACGCATCAACAGTGCCTGCCCCAGTGAATGCAGAAAACTGCAATGAACCTCAGCACAGTGCTGGGCCCCCTGCATGTGCTCAACACACATCAACAGTGCCTGCCCCAGTGAATGCAGGAAACTGCGGTGAACCTCAGCACAGTGCTGGGCCCCTGGATGTGCTCAACACACATCAACAGTGCCTGCCCCACTGAACGCAGGAAACTTCAGTGAACCTCAGCACAGTGCTGGTCCCCCAGGATGTGCTCAACATACATCAACAGTGCCTGCCCCAGTGAATACAGGAAATTATAGTGAACCTCAGCACAGCTCTGCGCCCCTGGATGGGCTCAACACACATCAACAGTGCCCGCCCCAGTGTTGCTTGGGCCCCAACTTCCACCATTCAGAACCTACTCAGACTGAATGCAAGCTCAGTTTCTAAGAATGTTAGGCTCTATTTTCTCTGATAATTTTTGATTACACACAGACACACACACACACACACACACACACCACTCTTTATTTTAATCTAGTAATTCTCAACAGGGGCAATTTCATGCACTTCCCCACCTATCCCCATCCATAGACCCCAGGAACATTTGGCAATGTCTGGAGATATTTTTGCTGTCAGAGCTGGGGTCAGGGGCTATTGGCACTGAGTAGATAGAAGCCAGGGGTGCTTCTAAGCATCTTACAATGTACAGGCACACCCACCAATAATTAAGAGTTGTTTGACCTCAAATTTTAATGATGCTGAGGTGGTTGGAAAACCCTGTTTTAGCCGCACTAACCTATATGCCTGCCTGTATGTGTTTATTATTCTTTGATTTCTCCTGAGACAATCTGGGATGTGAATTATAAGTAAATAATAATAGGAGCTCTCCGTGATCCTTGGGATGTGACTCACTAATTTGTATAGAGGGACTCTGACCAAGAATTCCCTCTGTAGCCTTCCTGCAGCTTTTGCAAGGGGAAGCAGTCTGGTTGGGGAAGTCAGATACCAGAGGCAGACGGGCTCCCACACTCCTGTGACCTGCCACCAGTAAACCGAGGCTCCACCATTGTGGGGCTGATTGGACCATGACAAGGGTTTGGCTGTCGCTGGACTTGCTCGCTTGCCAGGAGCGAGTGCCATGTGAAAGCTGACAGCTGCCTTCCTGCCCCCTGGAGTCTGCTGGGTCACAGGTGCCAAGAAGGAGCGGGAGCCCCACGGTGCCAGCTCTGGGGCAGGTGGGCCACGGAGGAGGCCCCTGCCCAGCCATTGCCACCAACTGTGAGTTATGACAACTTTGCTCAGTTTAAGCTCTTGGAAGAGACGTTAGAGCAGTGGTCCCAGGGCTCTCCCGGCAGATCATTTTAGAGGACCCGGTTTAGGGCAGGAGCTCTTCATGGCTGCCCAGGGGCCTGCCCTGGCTCGATTTCCCCCTTGGCCTTCTCCTGAGAAGTCCTTGCCAGCGATTCTTCTGGTCTTCGTTTCCGTACTTGTGTAGTTCGTCCTCCTGTGGTGTGGTGTTTCCCTTCAAGGCTTTCCAGTGACAGTGTTTGGGGGCGTTCGGTCTCCGACGCACCCTTGCCCACCATGGGCGTGTCCCCAGAACCTCCCACAGACGGCCACAGTCTCCTGCTCTCCAGATTGGGTGGAAATCGCACTTGTGGGTCTTCTAGCTGCAGAAAGTGGCTTCAGCGCTTTCTAGGGTTTTGCCTTTCCAGGAGCAGCTGTTGTGCTTATTTTTGTCCTTGTACTCCAGGCTGGCTGCGGATGACGTCTGTCGTTCCCAGGGAGACACAGCGCCCTGCAGCCACCGCAGCTTCTGGTGCTGCCCTGGCCGGCAACCTGGTGAGAGGCGGGACGCCGCCCTGCAAACTGCGGCGGCCACCACTTCTGGTGACCTCACCATCAGCCCCCACAGACCCTCTCAACAAGAGACTATGAGCTGAGAGCAGAAGCCCCTTATCGTCCACTAAAATTCAAAGTGGTATGAGCCCCAGAAGGACATTTTTGGCTTTAAGACCGTGTCTGGCAAACAGATGGATGACAGCCAAGTGGCTGGCCACCTGCCTTGCCAAAGCGGGGGAGCCCCTCTGCTCCCACATGGCTTCTGCTCCCACCGAATAATCAGGTTCCTTCTGGCCACCTGGAAAATCCAGAGTCAAACACCTGTTTAGGTAGATGTGGGGAGCCCTGGGCCTGCCACCGCCTATCCGTCTGCAGCACGCTAGTAAGTTCGCCAGCTGCTTTGCTCAGCATGAGGTGGGGGCGCGGCGCTTTGAAGCCAGGGAGCATCAACAGCACGCTTGAGCCGCTGCCTCAGAGGCCAGTGATTTCCACGTCTGCGGGGAGACGCTGCCCTGCGACCAGAGCCTGCCAAGCTGTGCTGGGGCTGGGGGAGGGAAGGAGGTGCCACAGCTCAGCACAAGCCAAGCGACTGTGGACCCGCCGCCCACCTCCTGAGAACGTGGGCCGAGGCCATCCTTCTCCAGAGCAGACTGGCTTGGCTAAGCTGGCATCTGATTCCAGAAAAATGAGGGCAGTCTGTTGGAAGCAGCCGCAGAGATCATCATTTTACATTCAGCAGTTCTCTGCTTTGTCTGGGTAGAGCTCAGCTTACGGAGAAGGCCTGGGAAAGTAGGAAGGGGGCGAGGGAGGTTTTGCTTCTGCATTTGGCCGTGTGCACGTGTTTGGAACCTTGTGTGTGGCTAGGGGATGTTGAGTCGGTACTCCTTTTAATTTCATTGTTGCCATAAAAATGGCCATTAAACACAATTAATTGCGTGGTGCAAGGCAGGCAGCATACTCTACCCCTATACTCAGGTTCCCTATATTTATTCTCAGAAGCAGGATGCAATTTTAGAGAATTTCAGGTCATTTTGGAGGGCAGTGTCAGAAGAAATACCAGTGCCTGCTTCCTAAAGCAATTTATGAATAATTGTGTGATCAAGGGAGAAACATTGCCATCTTTTTTTCTGGCCTAATATTTGCATTGAAGCAGAATAATAAATGAAAGTGAAGATTTTACTGAGTGATTGATGTGTTCCAGGCACTGTTCTAAGTACTTTATACTAATTAAATAATTTAATCCTCGCAAACCTATAAAGGAGATATGACAGTTTTACAGCTGGAAAATCTGATGCACAGAGAGGTTAAGTAACTTCTCAAAGCTCACATTGCTAGCAAGTGCTAGAGACAGGACATGAATCCAGGGAATCTGGGTTGAGAGCTGGAAAATCAGGCTGCGTCCCAGACTGCTGGATCTCATGGTTGTATAAATGACATTCATCTATCTCCTAGACTGCTTAGAGACTAATTCATTTTTAAACATTTCACAACAAGGCAGTTCTAAAATGCATGTTTCCAGCATGTAGACAATTGTCAAGTAGCCTCAGTGCTTTCTCCCATAGGTCTTCCCCTGGCTTCCTGGACACGGGAGGTTTTGAGTTATCACCTCTTTAGTTGTCACAAACTTCAGGGGCTATCCTGGTCCTTTGGAGGATTTCCAGTCCTAGCTACTTCTAATTACTTAGAACTCAGACAAAATCATTGGGTAATGTGATGTGAAGGAAACGCAGGCATGGCACGGTGTGGAAAAGCAAGGATCCATTTACGGCCCCCTGAGTGGGGTGCACAGGGAGAGGAGAGGCAGCCTCCCCCATCTGTCTGTCTCCTCCCCTCTTCTAGTTGCCCTCTCCCTTCTGTTGTTGCCTGCTCTGCTGATGTGTCCCAGGTATCCATTTGTTCCACTAGCATCAGGGAACAATTGTCTCCAGCTTGTGAAGTGTGACTGTTTGACCCAGGGCACAAATCAAAGTCTTCAGTCACTGCACTTGACAAAGGGATTTATCACCAATGAAAAGACAAGTCAATCTACTGAACCTTTCCTTTGCATTTCTCTGGGAGTCATACCAAGGCTCAGCAGGTCACTCTATGGAATTAAAAGACCAAGGTCTTTCAAGACCAATGCTATCCATTATAACTTCCCCATAGCCAAGTAATATCTGTTATTGACTAATAACATGTGGAGTAGAAGAATGAGAGCAGTGAGGAAGCAATCCTTGCTGTGAATTCGTCTTTCACACGTTTTGGCTGAATCTCTTGTGGACCCAAGGCCAGGGTGGGCGAAGCCTTGGTAGGAACACCCACAGGCTCCACGTGTACTAGAAAAACTCTGATTTTAACACTATGATAAAGATTGACTATTCCCACATTTTATTTATTCAATTCCAATGGAAGGGAGGCAGAACAAACAAATACAGAAGATGCAGAATTTAACATTAATTGTTAGCTGATTAATTGTGTGAACTTGAAAAAGTCACGGAAAGGCTCTCAGTTCAGTTTCCTCACTCACCACATGAGAGGACTGGGCCAGATAATCTGTTATCCCCAGCTCAGCTTGAATAGTGATAGTTATAATTTCAATGTGTGAGGATGGGGTTACATTTCCATTTCATTTTGGGATTCTAAAGCAAGTTAAAGACTCTTCAAACCATGAAAAATCTAAAAAGCAAGGCAAGTTTATTATTTTCGTTGCATACTGCATGTGGATATATACTCAACAGCTGGAACATAATGTAAAAATTTTTTTGAGTAATTTCAAAACACATGCCAGGTGCCGAATGGAGATTTCTAGGACTTCTACAATTGCTAACTTCAACACTCACCTCTAATATATTCTGACTTAAAGTGTGCAACCTTGTTTAAAATGCACTGCTAAAGCATATATTTTCATGTATTGCTATGTCTGAATGCATGATAACCAGGTTGAAAATCAAATTATCTGTGTTAGGGTGAATATTATAGTGTGAATACTGCCTGCTGTGCTGTGAATGAATCTTGTAAACACAATCAAATGCATCTTTCTCTTTCTCACGCATTCAGCCCCCCACCCTGCTTGGAGAGGCGATTCTTCACCTTCGGCTTCCTGTTGTCACAGCATTTCATGTTTATCGTGGGTGACATCTTCAGCGTCCACGCAGCATGAGCTCTGCCATGTTGGAACTGAGCAGTCTCCTCTGGATGTCAGCCTTCTGAAGAAAGTGGCTTCATTAATAATGAAAACAAACACAAAATAAATAAATATCGCCTTTATCCCAGAGGTTTGTGAAATGCTTTGCCTAACTACAAGCGTGGGCTGAGAAATTACAGGTCTCTTCAACTGTTTTACTGAGGGCAAAGAAAATGGTGTAAAGAGAACCATTATTGCCACATTGAGAATTTACTGAATTATCCAGACGGGGGGAGGGGGATGCCATGCATCTTTCAGAGAAGACCCCAAACTTCCGGAAGTGGTAGGCTGGCAGACAGCCAGGCACTTTCAGGAGGAAGAGTGAGTCCTCTGCTAAATCACAAGTCTGGAGCAAGCACCTCACTGTCACTGCCCCACTGCTGTCTAAACACTTTGCGGAGCAGCTGTGATAGTCATTTATAGAGTGAATGGCTTAGATAATGAAGAGGTATTCAGGGGAGAAGTCAGCTGATGAAAGGAGATCCATTGTTCCAACGCCATACAAGGCAAGATTGCTGTAAGATCTGAGTAAGTCATGGCCCAGGCGGGTTCTTTCCTCCTGCTGGCCGCATCCTTGCCTAATGTTGCCAAATCTCCGGTGTTCACCATTGCAACTTTCAGAAAGAGAAAATAGATTCTATGAATTATGGGGTTATCGTGACCAGCTTTTTATGTAACAAATCAGTTAGTTTCTCTGTTAGCAAAACAGTGAAGGTATTGCATTAGAGATGAATTTCTGCCTCCTTCTTAGCCCCTTCCTTTCTTCTTTTCATGTCTGTCCTTACCAGACCCAGAGCATGTGTGGCCCCAGGAAGGCCCTAGAGCTCTCTAGTAGACCTCCTGACTCCTTTCCACTGCAGTCAGCCCATCCTGGGTAGCCCTCCAAAGCATCCCTGGATCCCTTACTGTGGCTGTCTCCCTGGATCAGGTCTTCCTGTCTGTGCATCTAGGATAAATAGATTCTGAGGTGTGAATTTCTGTTGGGGTCTCATGGGCCACCCTTCCCAGGCAGGGCCCACGTCTTGTCAGAGGTCTTCAATGCCATGATGCAAAGGAAGATGAAATGGAGCCATTAGAGTTGCTGGGATGGCCGGGGATGGGCAAGCTAACAACTCTGGATGTGTTGCTCACAGCCAGCCAGCCACCCACAGTCAGCCTGCTGTTCCCAGGGAACTTTCTTGTTGATTTGTTGTGGATTTTGAATATTGGATACTTGTGAGCCCTCTGAAAAATAATAGGAATCATCTTTCAGGATGTGCGCCCCATACTGATCCTCAATTCTTTTCATGCAGTGAAAAAATAAGGCTGAAAATGAGCCTAAAGTCGAGTCTTCCAGAGGACAAAATATCACCAGAGGAAATCCACCAGGCCATGTGTGGAAGACAGAAGGGTTCTTCATGGCTGATGATGAGACTTCGTAATCAGCTGCTGGTGTAGTGGACGAAGTAGATTATTTTTAAAAATATCTTGTGAAACTAGTACCATTCCTGCTGAAGATTTCTCCTCTACGTGTTGGCTGACGTCAGCAAAACAGCAGCCCAGAAAAATGCTGGAGAAATGTAGAGATCTGGAACCCTGGAGATGATAATGCTTCTTTATTCCCACCTGTACTTTGACCTCCACCATGACCCCTGACACACACAGATGGCTTCAAGTGTGCAATCTGCTTCCCCCCATTCCCCTTTCCTCCCTTAACATGGACCCATTTTCTGAAGCAGAATAAATCAGAACTCCTCTACTTTTTAACTATCCCCACAACTCAAGGCCTGGCCTCCCTCTGGGGAATTTCAAGATGTAAAGGAGTTCAGAATTCCCACAATAGCATGAAAAACAGGTAACAGGATTCCTTACAGACTTGGAGCTGTTGTTTCATCTCCATTACCCACAACTTAGTGAACAACAGTGACCCTGGAGGAAAGTAGGCTTTTATGCTCTAAGATAAAGACAACGATAATTACCATTTGTTTACCATTTACTGAGTGTTGGGTACTGTGCTAACTTCTTTACACAGGTTATTTAATCCTCAGATATTTCCATTATCATCCCCCTTTACAGATAAGCTAACAGAGACTTAAAACAGTTAAGTCACTTGCTTAAAGTTATGCAGTTAGTAAGTAGCAGAGTTGGGATTTAAACTAAGGCAGTCTGACTTTAGACACTGCAGAAAGACTGTGTGAGGGAGAGAATGAAGAGAGAGACAGAGCACTCCCTAAAGTCACACCTAGAGCAGTGGTTTTCAGTTGGTGTGCCACGGCACACTGGTGTGCCACGATAGGATCTCACATGTACTGCAAACATTTTTAAAGATCATTAATTAAATTATTTTCAAAAGACGTTCAAAGCACAGTAAACATATTTTTGTCTTTCTCTTGTTTTTATCTCCATAATTTGCTGTGGAAGTTGAACTGTAGGTTCAAGTGTGCTGTTAGATAAAAAAGGTTGAAAACCTAAAGTGCAGGGACATTTTTTTGTTTTTTTATAATAAACTTCAGTCTGAAAAACTGTCTTTGGCATGTGTTGGCACTTAATAAATACTGGTTGGATATAGGATGAGATTAGATTTAACTTAGAGCTTAACTAAATTCAAGATTTGAAAAATAAAATAATATTTGTCTATTTCTTTAAACATTTCAAATTGTTCTCATTTTATTTTTATAAAATTGTTATGCAAATGAGATGGCACCTATCAAATAAAGGGACTGGAGCTCAGAGAATTAAAGAGACTTAGAGAATTCTCACAACCAGTTAAAGACAATCATAAAAATGGCTAACGTCATCATTTCCATGCATTAGATTCTCTGTTATTTTTATTAAATTATTTAATCCCAGTAATGACCCTGATGTGCACTTCCTTGTACAATATCCTTTATGTAGAAGAAGGGATAAAATCTAGGTAGTCTAAGAACTAGCATTTACCTGTTTACACTAAGAACTAGCATTTACCTATTTACAGCTGTTACCTGAGTCTTAAATCAGTATGAGGCCAGGACTAGACTCCTGCATCCTAACAGTTGATCTTGTATTTTGATTCAGACAGCATTTTACCTAAAGGAAGGATCAAAGAGATTATTTAATCTATTTCCCTCTGATAGAATTTGAGGCCCAGAGAAGGCAGGCAGACTTCCTGCCTGGGATTATGCTGGCAGCACTGACCACTGGCAAAACTGAGACTGAAACTTCTCTGCTCAACGGGTTAGCCACTAGCCATAAAGTCAAGTTAAAGTTCAGTTACTCTAGTTGTACTAGCCACATTCTATGTGTTCAACAGCCACATGAATCTACTGGTTGCCATATTGAACCAGGTGCATTCTAGATTTCACCATGCCTGGTTTGTTCTCCATATCTGTATCTGTTTCCCCACTGGGTAAAACTGTGCTTTGGAAGCAACACTTTGCCTTTATCCACTCTTCCTGATCTTTCTTAGGTTGCAGGCTCAGCACTGCCCTAGGTAGTATGGAACCCTTCTTTGAAAAAGTTTTGTTCTTAAACTCAAAAGAGCTAAAACCTTCATTTCTGAAACAATGGAAGGACCATTCAGAGTGGGTATACTAACCTCTTACATTTATGTTGTTATTAAGAGTTTGTGAGAGGTTTTCTGATGCCATTCTCTCCTTGGAACTTCAGAAGAATCCCTGGATATGAAGGCAGATATAATTATACCCATTTTATAGATGAGAAAGCTAGAGTTATGAAAGTTTATATAACCAACTTGAATTCACATGTCAAAGCCTAGATTAGATAACTTGTGTATGTATTAATTGGAGGAACTCCAAGTAAAAGATATTACAGGGGAAGAAAATGTTCTGATTTTCGTTGTTTATGTCGAGTCCAGGAAACGAAGAGATGACTAGGAGTGAATGAAGCATGATCTCTGCCTTCTCAAGACGTACCATCCAGTTGGGAGAATAAGCCCCATATGCCAGCAGAGAAAGTGTAAGCTAGCAAGGAGCGAGTGCTGTGGTCATGTGCAGTAGTGTGAAGTTCTGGTCCCACACAAGGTTCACCACACAGTAGGGACTCTAATAAACATTTGCAGAATGGGTTTAAGCGTGTATGTAACCAATGCTTAGGTCCAGGCAAGGGAACAAGGCAATGAATATAACAATTCAGGCCTCTGAAATGTGACTTCATCTTCATCTATTTATGTAGTCATCAATTAAAATGTACGCTTCCATCTTTCACTGCTTAAACTGTTTTTCTGATAGCAATTTCTATATAAACATATCTTTACCTCAGGAAATTGGCTGGGGCATTAGATTACCAAAAAACATTAAAATGATTGTGGGAAGAAGCAAAAAGAGTTTGCATTTAAAGTAAAAATAGGAATGGAGGAATGGTACAAGAGAATTAGTCATGGACAGCTAGCTGGAGGGCCCAAAATGGGAGAGTCTTTTGGAAAATGTTTGAAAAGACAGGGTTTCCACTAGATTTTTGGTATTTCTATCTCTTGACAGAAATAATAATAACAATAATAATAAATTAATTTTCACACAATATATGGAAAAGCTTCTCAAGTAGATTCCCATATCCTAGAAAAATTCTGAATTGTATATAAATAAACTGTGTTCTATTAATAATAATGCTAGTGTTTTATTGGGACCGATTCTTATTATTTTTAATTTAAAGAACTTAAGAATTTAGTCCACCATCCCAGTAGAGAATGAATAAGTAAACAGATGAACTATATTTAGAAATATTTTTAGTCTTATTCTAATCAGAAATAAAGATGTAATGGCAAATGGTTTAGCACTGTCTTTTCTTAACACAAGTCTTTTTTTTTTTCTTGAGACAGTCTCACTCTGTGGCCGTAAGTAAAGTGCTGTGGCTTCATCATAGCTCCCAGCAGCCACAAACTCTTGAGCTTGAACAATCCTCCTGTCTCAGCCTCCCCAGTTGCTGGAACTATAGATGCCTGGCTAGTTTTTTAGTAGAGACGAGGTCACGCTCTTGCTCAGGCTGGTCTTGGACTCCTGAGCTCAAGCAATCCATTGCTTTGGCTTCCCAGAGCTCTAGGATTGTAAGTATAAGCCACCACACCTGACACTTAACACAAGTCTTTTTAAAGTAAAATGTTTATGACTGTTAATGGGGGAAACCCAGGGGAGGATGTAGCAGAGCTCTCCTTAGCCACTTCAGTAAAGCTGCCCCCTGAAGCTCAGATCATACGAAGCCTTGAGGAAGAGGATGAATAGCTCTGAACTCACAGGTTTCTCTTTCTGTTGCCCGGATCCTGCCTTAGAAAACAACTTAGTTAGACCTGGCATTTCACAGGAGCATCTGCAGTTTAAATTATGGTAGGGAGAGGGCTCCTTAAAGATGATAACTCTCTGTTAGCCTTGCTATGGATCCTTTCCAGTGTAAATTTCTGAACTGCCACCCAGTAGGTCCTCCTGCCTGTAGGCAGTTCCTGCACAACTCATCTAACACAGCTCTCTACAAACAAGCTGCTCATTGCTTATAGAATAAAGCACAAGCTCTTCAGCCAAGCCTTCAAGGCCTAGCACTATCTGACACCAACCTGCTTCTAAAACCTAATTCCTAACTTCTCTGCTCCCGACTGTTCTCTCTGCTCCTTCTTTTATAATTATACTCATATTTAAGGTTCTTACGACGTTTGTCCATGCCATCTTCCCTCTCCAGAATTGCATCCCTAGGTCCATGCATTTCTCCAGCAGATAGGAAGATGTAAAACCTATTAATTGGATGGATGGATGGATGGGTCTCATCCTTGCTTTTCTTCTGATCATAACTGTATATAAAGCTTTTATTTTACTAATACCTTTTGCATTTGTATAGCTCTGCTTGAATCCCACACTACTTATCTTTACCAACTATTTGGCCCTCAGCATGTACTAACCCATGTTAATCAGTAGTTAGCTGATTAATTAATTAAATCCATGAGTGTTGGTTTTGTTTCTGTAATGTACCAGGCACTGGAGTAGGCCTTGGCAATAAAGACAAAGGAACTCCTGGTCTACTATAAGGAACTTTGAGAGGAGTAGGACAACAGATGAGAAAGTCCCCAGTCACTGCTAGAAAGAATCACATAGAGAATGTTATATGAGCTTATGTCAGATGACAGGGATTCACTGAAGTCTGGGGGTTCAGGAAATGTTCCCAAGAAGCGATGATGCTTGATCTGAGGGATGTTTTCTTTGCGTGTATTTTTTCTTTCTTGGTTTATCTGGAAGGTGTTTTGTTTTGCTCAGGGCTTCATTTGATTTTGTTGAGCTCCTTTATCATGATAATAGAGATTCCATACCCTTATCTTAATTAATTCTCAAAAAAATTCAACTGACATCTGTAGCACATGTAGAGGAGACCACAGGACCCAAAAGTAATCACTATTCAGTCTCATCATCAGGATGTGTGGAGAAGAAATGTCCCTGTGGGAGCTCTCAATCCCACTGGGCTGTTGAAGGCATGAGGTTATTCAGGAAAGGTGAAGGGTTTCTGGTCTGCCTTTTCAGATTCTAAGCTGAATCAGCTCCACTTTATATAATGGCTAATCTCACCTTATTATTGAAAGGGTAAGAGCCAGTCACTACAGGGCAGGTAGAAATAAGAAATGATATTAGTTGAATCCAGCATCAACAGACATCTGGGGGTTTAGGGATAGAGAGAAAATGGTGCCAGAACAAAACATTCTTTTTCAAATGCATGCTAAGGAAGTTATCACAGGGAGATTTTCTGTTGCAGCAGAGAACTGAGGTTTTCCCAAGGGCAAGGAAAGCAGAGACATTTGTGCTGACAAATAGAGATCAGTATCAAAAACTTGTAAGCTTAAAAATAAAAGTTGAATTATGATGAGTTTTGGTAAGAGCTCCTATGCCAAAAGAACTTTTCCTTCTAAATGTCAGCTGACTCCTCCCTCACTTGTGCAACTAAAGTTTTCCTTGTCTTTAGGAAAGTGCTTATAAATATGGCAGAAATATGTTCCTGGGCAGTAAGAGAAAGAAAAAAATACCAGCTTCAAATTGCAGCAGAGTGAAAATATATAATCCCAGTAGTTTCTCCAGCTCTCTGTAACTAATCCTTGAAGCCACTTGGTGAAACTCAAAGATTACATGGTAACTTGACTAATAATTTAAGAGCTGCCAGAAGAAAAAAATATAGTCCACCCTCCTTCCTAAGGAAAGATTCATGAGTTATAAGTCTGAAAACTCTAATCTTTAGGCTGTAGAAACCCTGAGCAGAAAAAACCAAAACTTTTTTGAAACTAAACCTTATATGTTGAAGGTAAAAAGTTCTATAGCCTTCCCTGATCCATGTAAGGTCCCAGTGTGCTCCTGAACTTGGGATGATCCAAACCAGGGTTTTCAATTTTCAGTGGGACAAACTTTCTTGAACAGAAAGCCACAAATATGTTGTTTTTCCTTTGTTCATGTTGATAATGACTTGCTTTTATCCTAGAGACCATTAAAAACACACAAATCTTTTGACACTTAAAATAAGAGACCTATTTGTCTTAGTAGCTTTGTTTCCTTGCAAACGGGTTTTTAGGTTGCAAAGTCACGAAACCTCCAGCCAAGATAGATGTGTATGTATGTTAAGATGGATTCATTAGTTAACTCATTGTACTCTTTTATCCCTGAACTGAGGAAGACAGATTAGAGCACTTTATGGGAAGATGAGCCTGGGTTTTGAGGGTAGGCAGATTTGGGTTTGAGTCCTGGCCAATCTAATCATCAACTCCTTGACCTAAGGCAAGTTTTCAATTAAAGAATTGGTTTCTTCATCTGTAAAATCATAATGACACAACCTATGATATGGAATTTCAAGCAGGATTAAATGAGATAATGCATATAAAGAGTGTTAAGGCATATTATCAATAATAAATAGATATTTTTTGCCACTGTTATCTCTACCACTGTCTAAATATTATACCCTGGAAGTTTGTTAAACTTGTACTCTGATCTAAGACACCAGACTTTTTATGCATCTAGTGATACTTTGTGAGTACCCATCAGTGCACTAAATACATGAGGTTCTTTGACATCAGGATCTATGTCTGATCTAGAGGACAATATGCTCTTCTGTTTGAAGTGATTAATGAGAGAGATGAACACAATGAAACACGTTTATCAGGGTTACTGTAAGATGGTGCCACTAAGTCATATATGGAGAAACCTGAGGGTACATAGCAGAGAGATAGACTTAGAGGGAATAACATAGCCCTTTTTAAATACTGTTAAGTGTCAAATCAGGATTGGACTGGATCAAAGTTTCAAGCTCAGTGGGACTGACATATTGGAATAGATAATTCTTTGTTAAGGAGGGTTGCCCTGTGAATTACATAATGTTTAACAGTATCTCTGACCTCTATACTTCAGTAGCATTTTTGGTAGTTGTAACAACCAAAAATGTCTGTAGACTTTGCCAAATGTCTCCTGGAGGCCAAAAATCATCCCTCCCCTTATTTGAAAACCACTGGACTAGATGAATCTTATAGAACAAAACAGAACTATGACCAGTTAATGTAAATGTCTATGAAGATGGTATATGTTGATCCCAGGGAGGACCTTAGTACTATCCAACAAGTTCCCACAGTAGGGCAGGCACTGTTGAAGAGCACTGAGGTCTTGGTCACTGGAGACATCCAGCAAAGGGCTACAGACTGTTGGGGTTTTCTTAAATGGAGCTCCTATTTTGAGTACATTCACCATTCTATCTTCCTGATTCTCCCGAGTGCTATGCTCTTTATGAACTATATTTCTGTTGTCTCAAATGGGCTCTCTTAACTGGGCCTACCCTGTCCTTGTCATGCAGTTATAAAGAGATAACTAATATCCAAAGATCCACGGCTGTTTGAAAATTGCTAGAACTCTCTGGGCATCAAGATATCAGGATCCCAGATGCTTTCCCTCATTGGAATTCAGTGTCTTATGCTTCTAGAAATTCTCTCTAAATAAGATGTCAATCTCTTTCTCTCTGTGGCTGGGATTTAAGAGGACAAGGGCAATGTTTGCTACCAGGGCAAAGCATGTTTGTTTGGGACAAATGAAAAAAGGAAAAAGAAAAAAAAAAAAAAAAATAGCGGAGCTGCGCAGGGACCTGTGACCCCTGCGCAAGACCCTGGTAAGAGCTGCATTGGGACACCCCCAGAACTTCAGAAGAGCTGCGCCCTCCCGGACCTCAGTAAGAGCTGCACAGGGACCTGCTACCCTGCCACCAGGCCTCCCCACACCCTGATCAGGAACTCAGGGAGCCTCACAACCCTGCATCCTCCCTCCTGTACCATCTCTGCCTCCACACCACCTGCTCATCTGGCCAGGGACTCTGGTAGTCGCATGCCCTCCGGAGCTCTCCCTGCCTCTGTGTGGAGCCCTTCTCCTGGCCAGAGACTGCTGGAGCCTTGGGTCCTCTGTGCCAAAGTCACTGGGCATACCCAGGCACTCCCAGAACCTTGTGTACCACCTGCACCACCCCCCACCCTGTTGCTGAATCCAGGGGTGTCACACTATGGAGCTGCTCTCACAACGAGAACTCCCCGGCTAGGGCAGCCCCACAAGAGCTACACAGGGTCACTCCCTACAAAGATTCAGCAACAATAAAGTGATCCCCTGGGTCTAATCTAGGAGAAATACCACCCCAACTCTGAGGACGGCCAGAGGCAATGGTGAAAAACAATTATGAGATGAAATCAAAGGAAATACTCTAGCAATATAAATTATCAGAGTAGATCAACTCCCCCAAGGAACAATAGGGAAGACACAGCACAAGATTCCATGCACAAAAAAATAGGTGAGATGTCAGAAATCGAATTCAGAATCGGAATAGCAAATAAAATCGAATTAGAATTCCAAGCAGTAACCCAAAAGATGTCTCAAGAATTCAATGAATTCAAAGACAAAATGACCAAAGATTTTCACACATTGAGACAAGAAGTTGCAGCCCTCAAAGATCTGAGAAACACAGTAGAATCCCTCAGTAACACAATGGAGGAAGCAGAAGAAAGGATTTCTGACATTGAAGACAAAGCTTTCGAACGCTCCCAAACTCTCAGAGAGGAAAAGAAATGGAGGGCAAAAACAGATCACTCTCTCAGAGAGCTCTGGGATAATTTGAAGAAAACCAATATTTATCTTATAGGGATGCCCAAAAGTGATGAGGTGGCTTCACAAGGCACAGAGTCACTTCTCCATGACATTATGAATGAGAACTTTCCAGACATGCCAAGAGATTCTGAAATTCAGATAGCAGACAGTTTCAGAACTCCAGCATGACTCAACCCAAATAAGACATTTCCCAGACACAGCATAAACAATTTCTCTAAAGTTAATATGAAGGAGAAAATTCTGAAAGCAGCCAGACAAAAGAAAACCATCACCTACAAGGGGAAGAATATTAGAATAACTGCAGATCTCTCTGCTGAAACCTTCCAAGCTAGAAGAGGATGGTCATCAACTTTTAATCTCCTAAAACAAAATAACTTTCAACCCAGGATCCTGTACCCAGCTAAACTGAGTTTCATTTATGATGGAGAAATTAAATACTTTAACGACATTCACATGTTGAAGAAATTTGTCATAACCAGCTCTCCAGGATATTCTTAGACCTATCCTCCATAAAGACCAGTGTAATCCTCCACCACAAAAGTAAACCCACCCAGAAAATTTTGATCAAATTTCAACTTCCACAGTCACAAAAGGATTAAAAATGTCCACCAGACTCTCGAAAGGCTTATCAATATTCTCAATTAATGTGAATGGTTTAAATTGTCCTCTAAAGAGGCACAGTTTGGCTGACTGGAAACAAAAACTCAAGCCAGATATCTGCTGCATACAAGAATCTCATCTTACATAAAAAGACAAACATAGACTCAAGGTAAAGGGATGGTCATCTATACTCCAGACAAAAGGAAAGCACAAAAAAAGCAGGTGTTGGATTTCTATTTGCAGATGCAATAGGCTTTAAACCAACCAAAATAAGGAAGGATAAAAATGGACACTTCATATTTGTTAAAGGTAATATGCAATATGATGAGATTTCAATTATTAATATTAATGCACCCAACCACAACGCACCTCAATTTATAAGAGAAACTCTAACAGACATGAGCAACTTGATTTCCTCCAGTTGCATAGTAGTTGGAGATTTTGACACCCCTTTAGCAGTCCTGGATAGATCCTCCAAAAAGAAGCTAAGCAGAGAAATTTTAGATTTAAACTTAACCATTCAACATCTGGACTTAACAGACATCTACAGAACATTTCACCCCAACAAAACTGAATACACATTCTTCTCATCAGCCCACAGAACATACTCCAAAATTGACCACATCCTAGGCCACAAATCTAACCTCAGCAAATTTAAAAAAATAGAAATTATTCCTTGCATCTTCTCAGATCATCATGGAATAAAAGTTGAACCAATAACAACAGGAATTTGCATACCCATACAAGAACATGGAAGCTAAATAACCTTATGCTGAAGGATAGGTGGGTTATAAACAAGATTAAGAAAAAAATCACCAAATTCTTGTAACAAAACAACCATGAAGACATGAATTATTCGAACCTCTGGGATACTGCAAAGGCAGTCCTAAGAAGGAAATTTATAGCACTGCAAGCCTTCCTCAAGAAAACAGAAAGAGAGGAACTTAATGGGATATCCCAAGCATCTGGAGAAGGGAGAACATTCCAATCCCAAACCCAGCAGAAGAAAATACATAACCAAAATCAGAGCACAATTAAATGACATTGAAAAAAAAAAAAGAGTTATACAACAGATCCATAAATCCATAAGTTGGTTTTTTGAAAAGATCAATAAAATAGATAAACCTTTGGCCAACCTAACCAGGAAAAAGGAGTCAAATCTTTGATTTCATCAATTAGAAATGGTAAAGATGAAATGACAAAAGACCCCTCAGAAATTCAAAAAATTCTTAATGAATATTACTAGAAAATTTACTCTCAGAAATTTGAAAATCTGAAAGAAATTGACCAATACCTGGAAGTACGCCACCTACCAAGACTTAGCCAGAACGAAGTGAAAATGTTGAACAGGCCTATATCAAGTTCTGAAATAGCATCAACTATACAAAATCTCCCTAAAAACAAAAGCCCAGGACCAGATGGCTTTACGTCAGAATTCTACCAAACCTTTAAAGAAGAACTAGTACCTATATTACTAAACCTCTTCCAAAATATAGAAAAA
>CAUYPK010050867.1:0-12215 GCA_963574355.1 Loris lydekkerianus
CCCCCGGCCCCCCGACCCCAGGTCTACGCAAGGGAGGGATAATACACGTCTTTTTTTTTTTTTTTTTTTTTATTTTTTTGAGACAGAGTGTCAAGATGTTGCCCTAGGTAGAGTGCCCTGGTGATGTTGCCCTAGGTAGAGTGCCCTAGATTGCTTACAGCAATCTCAAACTCTTGGGCTTAAGTGATTCTCTTGCTTCAGACTCCCAAGTAGCTGGGAGTACAGGTGCCTGGCACAATGCCCAGCTATTGTTTTTTGTTGTTGCAGTTGTCATTGTTGTTTTTTAGCTGGTCTGGGCTGGGTTCAAACCTGCTAGCCTTGGTGTATGTAGGTGGCACCCTACCCATTCAGCTATGGGCACCACCCAAATGCAAGTCTTTTTTGATGACTTACCTGCCCTGTTCTTGTCTTGAAAGATATTCCAAAGTTTGTTCAAAGATTTAAAGGAATTCTTATACAACTAGAACTTCCTTATTTGGCAAAACAGTCTTTCTGTGTATAACCTGCCCATGGACCTTGCATTAATATTATTTAAGCAATATGGATATAGTGCTTACATTGTACTACCTATAAGTTGAATTTTTTACATAAAATGTATTAAAATCAATTGTTCTGTATGACTTCAAACTGCCAACCAAAATTTCTTGGTCATGGTATGTAAGCTAACAGAAGGCGCTTGTTAATGACTGGCCTCCAGTTGCTTACTTCAGAGCTATGGCCAGTAGGCTGAGCAGATGGCTGAGGCGGGTTGGGCTACATGGGCTGTGAACACAGTTGTCACCGTGGTAGCAGAAGTTTGACAAAAGGTATCTTGATTCCTTCTAATCTTGAAAAAAATAAAGAATACAAAACCACCAGTGGGGTAGAGGGCCTAAGGCTGATCATCAGAGTCAGGTTAAAAAAAAAAAAAAAAAAAAAAAAAAAGTCAAATTATGACATGAGAAGGACTAAAAGTTCTTGAGTTTTAATCTCCAGCACTGTGGCAACTTAATAGCAAAGTTAATTCCTCAAAATGTCAGGGCTGCATATTTCTAGTCACATTCTGAATATACACAGATGCAAGCTTGCCTAACTACAGCATCAGGGATCTACAGTGGTCCCTAAAGCTTCTTTAAATAGAGCCTTCTCATTTCAAGTTCTACTTCTTAAAAAAACTTAGATTTAGAAGAAAAGACTGTCAAGAACAGCCCATCCTACTCTGGTCCCTTCAATATTCCCTTGGAATATTACTTTGCCCAAAAACACAGTCAGTGGGACAATACATCCCACTTTTACCTAATGGGAAAGACAGTCCTGGTTGGACGGTTGGACAGGTATTAGTGTTAATAGCACTCTCTTTTCATTCTCAAGGTGTCCCAGTTTAGACAATAAATTAATGTCAGTCATGAATCCTCAACTAAAGCTAGTTCCTCTGACTCTGGGTTTAGTGCTCTTTCCGTAATATCAAGTTGTTTCTAATCATAACCAAACATCAACATGAAGGGGGTTGAGCATGAAGTGAAAAGAACACTCCCCCCCTCCTTCTGGGTTACTAGACACTTATAGTGGTGAGTTAGAGCAGAATTGAGACATAATTCTTCTTTTCTAAGAACTGAGATAAAGTAAGTGAATCTGGAGGGCTGTCTTTCTTTAACCTCAAGGTCAGCTCCAAAATTCATCCTAAGTTTAAAAATCATGTCAGTTCAATTCACAACTAATCTGAAAGAAAGTCCAGAGATTTTTCCACACTCATGAATCCACTGTTACTATTCAACTGAGGCCTTTTTCTGCAGACGTAAGCAACTGCTAGTCTCACACCATTTCTATCATCTATTGAGAAGGTTCATTAGTGACACAGTTTCCTTTTTCTTCCCCTTAACATTGTGTAAGTCCAGATCGTGGCCTATTTTTCTTTCTGCAAATAGTCAGTCATAGCAGATAATTTAACATCAATTATTAACCAAGCCATTTGCTGCTATACGTGAAAAAAGAATGTAGCTAGCAACCTGAAAGTATAAATATCAGAACCGGACTGCAGTAGTCTGGAAGCTGAGCCCAGGCAGGAATTGGGCAAACATGAAATGCATTCTAACCTTTCAACATGTTCTGTAATTTCTTCATGCTTTTCTCAAGTTAAATGTCCCAGTGTTCAATTCTTCTCTCCATCTGTGTACCTTTCAGGAGAAACCAGCTCGGCATGAAGCAGAGAGGAGACTATCTGAAACAAATGGCAATAAAAAGCCACTTCACATGGCCCAGATAGATTTCCGTCTCAAGGAAATGGCAGCTCTTGGACTTTTTATGAAAAGTACCTTTGTTCCAATGGTTTTTCAAGGACAAAAAATGTATCTTCACACTTTTGCCATTATATTTATGAACTGTAAATCCTCATTTTATGGAAATGCTCCAGGATTTCAAAACTTCTAAATCAAGCTGGTAAATTTCCAGCCTCAAGAGTTCAGTTCAAGGAGAACCTCTTCAAAAATACTGACATTTTATAGAGAACCTCAGGAAAAACAAACAATGAGAGTTTTCAGCGTACATTTTTTTGTAACCCTGAAGGCTTGTCATGGGAGACAGCTAACATGTAAAAAGAATAAAGGCTGCTGCTGAGAACGCATTTCTGAACCCCAGGTCAGTATGACTTAAACAATAACAATGAGATGACCTCTCAGGAAATTTGGTCTGGGGCCCTGAACAAACCACTATTGTTTCCTTAGAGGAATATTTTACTTTTATACCAGGGTATCATGATATTTGGCTATACAAGTAAACTTTTAAAGGAGCAAAATGACTTTTTAGGAAGTCTATTTGCAATTGTGAAGCACTTTATAAGTATTATAGGCTTGAGGTTTCACCTTCTCTTTTACAAAATTTCCCTTTATTTGCTGGGCAGGGTCCTGCCATAGTGGTTGGTATCTCCATAAACTGTCTGCCAACTTCTACTAATGATGGCATTTCAATACACCCAGCCTCACCAGTGTTCAGCCAGCTGGTAGCCTGCCTCAGCCAATCCAAATATTTCATTGTTAGATGAAATAGTTTCACAGGCAACCACGGATCTAAGGCATGTGAATTTTATGAAGGTTTAGTCCACAAATTAGAACAGGACAGAGCACAGAGCAGGTCACCCTTAGTTGCTGAGTGAAACTAACTGTAAACAATTTCTACCCATTCACTGAACAATGTAAAAAAAAAATTCTCTTCATGGAATTGCAAGTTGTAAAGGTATATAGAAGAGCTTAGGATCCTGAAAGCCGATGAAAATTGCATCTTTTTCTGGTAATAGGAAGTCCTTGGTTCATGAAGTGCTTAACAGAAGTGGAGGTAAGTGTCTTTTCATCCCCTTAATAGAAAGAACACAGAAGTGATACAGTGAAATATGTAGTCTTTCTCTCCAATGGACAATGGTGGCTGTGCCAAGTAGCAGTGCTCTATTTCTGAAAGTCTACAGCAAGCTTATTGAAGGGCATTATTAGCAGGGTGTCCTACCTTCATTCTTACATGTGCCACTTTCTGCACTCTTGAATGAAAGGCTTCCCTTTATATGCCACTGTGGAAGCACATCAGTTCCCGTAGCTTGCATTTCTCCAAGCTGTCATAATTGCTTTGGGGAATGTCTTTATCAGCCACTAGTGACCCAGCTCTGAAAAAAAAAAAAAAAATCCAGGGCTGTTCTTGGGTTTACTTACCAAATGGGTTTTAATGTGCTCAATGGTGTCACCAGCACATAAAAAGAGTTAAGCACTTTCCACAGTTCCTTTAGAAAGGGAGTAAAGAATGTCACAGGGAAACTGCTCAGAAAATTCAGAATTAGAAAGTAGACAGACCAGATTGAAATGAAAAAATAGTATTGGTGTCAGTTAGAATAGGAACATTCACAGCAAGGGTTCTTCAACAATATAACTGGATTGAAGAATCCATGAGATGTTGGCTACATAGAGAAATTTGGGCCAAAATTCAGCTACTGGAAACTTGGT
The DNA here is from genome assembly GCA_963574355.1 of Loris lydekkerianus. Lineage (NCBI taxonomy): Eukaryota > Metazoa > Chordata > Mammalia > Primates > Lorisidae > Loris > Loris lydekkerianus. Next base: position 3,960 of record CAUYPK010050867.1, read on the forward strand.
TTCTCTTTGCCTTTACTGACCTGGAAGAGGCTGGGCACCTCCAGGCAGGTTAACCATCCCCCATGCTCGCCCAGGGAGGTATCTTAAATTTATAATTTAAGATTTATACTCTCAGGCTACTCTTCTCTGATTTTAACTAATTAATTATTTTTCAATGGATATTGGCAAATAATCATAAAATTGCATGTCTTTATGGTATGCAAAGAGATGCTATGGTACATGTAAAAGTGTGGAATGATTGAATAAATTTAATTAACATATACATCACCTCAAACATGTGATTGGAAATGACAGGACTTTCTTGTTTTTTAAGCAGTAAATACTAAATATTTAGTATTTCGTTATATTCATTGTATTCATAGTATTTCATTGTACATACATACCACATTTTCTCTATCCACTCATTGGTCAGTGAACACTTAGGTTGATTTTGTAACTTGGCTATTATAAATAGTGCTGCAATAAACATGAAAGTGCAGATATCTCTTCAACATACTGATTTCAATTATGTGGATATGTTTCCAGAAGTGGGATTGGTGGCTCACAAGGTAACTGCTTTTATTTTTTTTTAAGGAAATTTTGTACTATTTTCCATATGGCTATATTAATTTATCTTCCCACAAACAGGGAATATTTTTCTTTACATATTGGCCAACACTTGTTATCTTTCAACTTTTTGATAGCAGCCATTCTGACAGAGAAGAGGTAACATCTCATTTTAGTCTTAATTTGCATTTCTCTAATGAATAGTAATACTGAGACTTTTCCCGTGAAAAGAACAATTTCTTCAACAGAGAGTGTTGGAAAAACTGGATATCCACACAAATAAAAATGAAATTGGACCCTTGTGTGATACTATGTACAAAAATCAGCTCGAAGTGAATTAAAGACTTAAAAGTAAGAATGGAAACTATGAAACTACTAGAAGAAAATGTAGGGAAAACTATATCATATTGCTCTGGCTTTTTGGATTTGATACCTAAAACTTAGGAAATGAAAATAAAAAATAACAAGTACAATTATGTCTCCACAGCAAAAGAAATGATTAGAGTGAAGAGGCAACTTACAAAATGGGAGGCAGTATTATCAACCATACATCTCATCTAAGGTATATATATATGGCACTCAAACAACTAAATAGCAAGAAAACAAATAACCAAAATAAAAGTGGGCAAAGGATCTGAATGTATGTTTCTTAGGAGAGGAAATATAAATAGCCAACAGGTACATGTTCTCTGCTTTTTATTAGGTGTATATGAAATCTTATCCCTCCACCCAAATTATAATCAGCTTAAGGTTATTACAAACTATATAAAATATGCTTTTTGAATCCCCCATGAAATTTTTCAAAGTACTAAAAACAGAATCAGTACTCAATAAATATTTGTTTAAAAATTAAATGTAATGCTATTAAAGGAAAAAGAAGAGTGGGAAATCCACAACCCTAACAATGATTCCGTAAGGGTGAGCACTGTGAGAGATTTTCTGCTTATTGCTATATCTCCAATACCTGGTACAGATATGTTTAATGGATTTTTTTGATGAATATGCAATATTTTTTGAATAAAGTTATAAATATAATATTTGGCAATTTTAAAAATTTTAATATTTTTGCCTATATTTTAATGTACTAATATATAGTATACATTTTCCCAATTAATAACTATTCTTTTATAATTTATTTTGGAAGAGTTGCACTTATTGTAGGGGGCCCTCAGGAAGGGGATTGTTGTCTATATAAATAAGCCCAAGAGAGCTCCCCTCCACCATGTGAGGACACATGGAAAAGATGGCCATCTAAGAACCAGGAAGTTGACCCCCATAGGACACTAAATCTGCCAGGATCCTTGATCTTGGACTTTCAGCCTCCGCAATTGTGAGAAATAAAATTTCTGTTTTAATAAGCCTCCTGGTCTATGGTCCTTGCTACAGCAACCTGGGCAGACTAAGACCAAGGAGCATGATTGCTGAATCATATGGTGAGAGTATGTTTAACTTTATAAAAAGTTATCAAACTATCTTTCAAAGGGACTGAATAGTGTTGCATTACCACGAGTAATAAGGAAAGTTTCTGTTGCTCCACCCCCCTGACAGAATTAAGTGTTGTCGGTGTTTTGAACTTCAGCTATTCTAATAAGCGTGCAGTAATAGCTCATTGTTTCAATTGCAGTTCCCTAATGATGCAGCCATATGATGTTAAACACATTTCCATATGTTCACTTGCTATCCATATACCTTCTCTCATGAGTTTTCTGTTAAAGTATGTTAATCAGGTTGTTTGTTTTTTTATTGTTGAGTTTTAGGAGTTCTTTGTACATTTTGGATAACAGCTTTTCCTAAGATACATCTTTTGCAAATATATTTCTCCTAGTCTGTGACTTATCTTCTTATCCTCTTGACATTGTCTTTTACAGAAAAGTTTTTAATTTTAATGAAGTCACCTTATTAATTATGTCCTTCATGTATCATGCCTTTGGTGTTATCTAAAATGTCATTTTCATATCTAAGGTCATCTAGGTTTTCTCCTATGTTATATAAAGAGTATAAAGTCTGTGGCTAGTTTCTTTTTTCTTTTCTTTTTACATGTGGTGTCCAGTTGTTCCCACATCATTTATCAAAAACAAAACAAAACAAAACAAAACTTTGCTTTGTTGTGTTGCCTTTGCTCCTTTGTCAACGATTACTTGATTATATTTATATGAGTATTTCTGGGCCCATTTTTCTGTTCAGCTGGTGTCTTTTTCTGTTCTTTGCCTTATACCACACTATCTTGAATACTTTAGGTCTACTAAGTACTGAACTCCATGTCAGTTCTCCAACATTGTTTTTCTTCGATCTCAAATTGGCTATTTTAAAACTTTTGCCCGTTATGCAAACTTAAGAATCAATTTCTAAATAACTAAAACGAAATCACTGAGCTATTGATTGAGGTTGTAATGAATCTTTAGATCAGGTTGGGCAGAACTGACATCTTGAAAATGCTAAATTTTTCTATCCACTAACATAGAATATCTCTCCATCTATTTAACTCTTCTTTAATATGTTACATTAGAGCTTTGTAGTTTTTTTCATCTAGATCTTGTCCATATATTTATTAGATTTGATTTGAGGGGATGCTAATATAAATGTTCATGCGAGGTTTTTTTTTTAAATCTCCATCTTTTTTTTTTTTTACTTTTTTAATTGTTTTTTATTAAATCATAACTTTGTACATTGATGCATTTATTCAGGGTACTGCTTCAATATACAATGTGAAATGCTTACATCGAACTAAGTAACACATCCATCACAATTATACTAATTTCTTAATAGTTTTGAAATGTACCACTGCATTATGCACATTAGGTAAGGTCCCCTGAATACCCTCCCTACTCCCCTGTCCTCCCTCCCCTGTCCTCCCTCCCCTTCCCTCTTTCTCCTCTTCCTTTCTACTTTCTGGACTACAGTTATGTGTTTTTAATTTCAAATCCCACTTATTCATTGCTGATATATAGGAAAGCAATTGACTTTTGCACACTAACCTTGTATCCTGAAACCTTGCTATACCAGCTATACCTGAACCACTTGTTCCAAGTGTTTTATTTAATCAGTTCTTTCAGATTTTCTATATAGATAATCATATCATCTGTGAATAAATACAATTTTATTTCTTCTGTTTCAACGTGTATGCCCTTTATTGTTTTGTTTGGCCTTATTTTATTAGCTAGGACTTCTAGTATGATGTTGAAAAAAAGATGATAAGAAAAGATATCCTTGCCTTGGTACTGATCCTAGTAAGTAAACTTCAAGTTTCTCATTCTTTAATATGATGTTAACTGTAAGGTTTTTGTAGATGTTCTTTATCTAATTGAAGAAGTTCCCCTCTATTCTTAGTATGGTGAGTGTTCTTATCACAAATGGGTGTTGAAGTTTGTCATACATTTTTATATTTGTTAATATGATCTTGTGACTTTTGATATGATCAGTTACGTTATTTGATTTTTGAGTGTTAAACCAGCTTTACATATCTGGGTAAAAACCATTTGTTGTAGTTCAAAAGGGTCTTTTCCAAAATTTATGTCTTGCCAATATGATAATATTAAGAGATCTTTAAAAGATAATTAAGTCATGAGGGCTTTTCCCTCCAAAAGTGTATTACGCCCTTATAAAAGAGACTCACTCAGCATTCATTCTTGCTTGCATTTCTGCAGTATGCCACATAAGGACATGGTATTTTTTCCTTCAAAGGACAGTATGGCGGTGCCATCTTGTAGACAGAGAGCAATACTCATTCCAACAATTCAATCTCTCAGTGTCTTGATTTTGACTTCCTCCAGAGCCATGAGAAAATAAATTATTGTTCTTTTTAAATTATCCAGTCTGAATATTTTTTTTTTGCAGAATAGCACAAAGGGACTAAAATAGAAATTGGTGTCAGTAGAAGGGTGTTGGTATATCAAACACCTGAAAATGTGGACACAGATTTAAAACTAGGTAATAAATACACAGAGGCTGGAACAGTTTAGAAGTGAATGCTGGAGAAAAATTAAAAAGCCTGCATTGCCATTCATTAAACAGTATGGGTGATTCTGGTGAGAGTTCAAAAGAAGAGAAGACCTCTAGGAAAAGCCTCAGTCTTCTTAGTGATTACCTATGTGGTTGTGACCAGAATGCTGTTAAAAATTTCTATCTAATACTTGAAATGGAAAAGGGAAATAAGTTCTGAACACTGGAGGGATAATTCCTGTTATAAAATAGCCAAAATTAATTAATTAATTAATTAAAGTAAATGTTAAAACCTTGGCTGAATTATGTTCATATCCTGAGATTTTGTAGAAGGCAATAACTTAAGAGCAATGAACTAGGATATTTCGTGGAAGAACTCTGTAAGCAGCAAAAGTAAAGCATTCAGATTGGTGTGTGACTTCTCTTAACTATTTATGGTTAAATGTGAGAAAAAAGAAATGACTTAAAGACAAAATTTATAATCAAAAGGGAAGCAGGATGTAAAGATTTGGAAAATTCTCAGCCTGGCCATGCAAAGAATAAAAAGTGTGGCCAAATGACCATTTGGTAAGGAGATTAGTATAGATAGAAAGAAGCCAGTTACTATTCATCACGACAATGAGAGAGGATCTCAAGCCATTTCAGAGCTTTTGGAGGCTGCCACACTCATCATAAGCCCAGAGTGTCAGGGCTTTGAAATCAGAACACTTTTGAGAAAGGAGCCCAAGGTGCCTTTAGGACCTCGAAGCTCCCAGTCCAGGGTCACCTCAGGTCTCTGCTTCTCACATTCCAGAACAGCACTTGTCAACCACCCCCCAACTATGACTCAAGCGGCCACAGATGTAGAGAGGGCCACCACATCAAAAGGTGCAAGCTATAAACACATCCACACCTGATGTTTTCTGTTTTGGAAGGTTATTATTGATTCAATTTATTTAATATATATAGACCTATTCAGATGTCTGAGTATTTTTGATAGATGTGTCTTTAATAGAATTGATCCTTTTCTTTTTAGGTTATCACATTTGTGGGCAAACAGTTGTTCATGATATCCCTTTATTATCCTCCTAGTGCTGCTGGAATCTCTAATAATGTCCCCTTATTCATTTCTTTTTTTTTTTTTTTCTTTTTTTTTAGTCTCATTATGTCACCCTTGGTAGAGTGCTGTAGCATCACAGCTCACAGCAACCTCAAACTCTTGGGCTTAAGTGATTGTCTTGCCTCATCTTCCACGTAGCTGGGACTACAGGTGCCTGCCACAATGCCTGGCTATTTTTGGTTGTAGTTGTCATTGTTGTTTGGTAGGCCCAGGGCTGGATTCAAACCTACCAGCTCCAGTGGTGTATGTGGCTGGCACACTCCCCACTGAGCTACGGTTGCCACCTAAAATTCCTTTTCTTTTTTTTTTAATTGAGACAAGAGTCTCACTTTATCACCCTCGGTAGAGTGCACTGGCATCACAGCTCCCTCAAATTCTGGTACTTAAGTGATTCTCTTACCTCAGCTCCCAAGTAGCTGAGACTACAGGTGCACTCCCCAACACTCGGCTATTTTTTGGTCGGAGTTGTCATTGTTGTTTAGCAAACCTGGGCCAGGCTGGATCCCTCCAGCCTCTGTGTATGTGGCTGGTGCCCTACCCAATGAGTTACAGGTGAAGAGCCTATTCATTTCTTATGTTAGTAATTTACATCTTCTTTATTCTTAGCCTCAATGAGGTTTATCAATTTTATTGATCTTCTCAAAGAACAATGTTTTGATTTTATTAATTTTTCTCTGTTGATTCCCTATTTTCAGCTTCATTGATTCTTCCTATTGATTAGATCTTTCATTTCCTCTAATGTATACATTCAATACTACAAATTTCCCTGCAAGCACTGCATTTGCTGTATCTCACAAATTTTAATGTTGATTCATTTTAACTTCATTCAAAATATTTTAAAATTTCTCTTGTAATTTCTTCTTTGACCCATGTGTTACTAAAACATGTGGGTTGGGGGAGAGGATTTTTTTTTTTTTTTTTTTTGAGTCAGTTTCACTTAGTTGCTCTGGGGTTAAATGCCCTCACATCATAGCTCACAACAACCTTAAACTGTTGGGCTTGACCAACCCTCTTACCTCAGCCTCCTGAGTAGCAGAGACTATAAGCACCCATCACAATGCCCAGCTGGTTTTTCTTTTCTTTCTTTTTTAGTACAAAAGAGGTCTCACGTTGCTTAGGCTCATTTCAATATTCTCATAGACATCCGTTTTTCTTTTCTTTTCTTTTCTTTTTTTAATTAAATCATAGCTGTGTACATTAATGTGATCATGGGGCACCATACACTAGTTTCATAGACCATTTGACACATTTTCATCATTCTGGTTACCATAGCCTTCCTGGCATTTTCTTAAATGTAAATGTGCTAAGACATTTACATTCCACATTTACTAAGTTTCACATATACCCTTGTAAGATGCACCGCAGGTGTAATCCCACCAATCCCCCTCCCTCCCCACCTACCTCCTCCCTCCCCTCCCTTTCCCCCTTCCCCCTATTCTTAGGTTGTAACTGGGTTATAGCTTTCATGTGAAAGCCATAAATTACATTCACAGTAGGGCTGAGGACATTGGATACTTTTTCTTCCATTCTTGAGATACTTTACTAAGAAGAATATGTTCCAGCTCCATCCACGTAAACATGAAAGAGGTAAAGTCTTTATCTTTCTTTAAGGCTGCATAATATTCCACGGTGTACATATACCACAATTTATTAATCCATTTGTGGATCGATGGGCACTTGGGTTTTTTCCATGATTTAGCAATTATGAATAGGGCTGCCATAAACATTCTGGTACAAGTATCTTTGTTATGGTGTGATTTTTGGTCTTCCGGGTGTATGCCTAGTAGAGTAATTATAGGATTGAATGGCATATCTATTTTTAGATCTCTAAGTGTTCTCCATACATCTTTCCAAAAGGAATGTATTAATTTGCATTCGCACCAACAGTGTAGAAGTGTTTCCTTTTCTCCACATCCATGCCAACATCTCTGGTCTTGGGATTTTGTGATATAGGCTAATCTTACTAAAGTTAAATGTTATCTCAATGTAGTTTTGATTTGCATTTCTCTGATGATTACAGATGATGAGCATTTTTTCATGTCTGTAGGCCATGCACCTGTCTTCTTCAGAGAAGTTTCTTCTCAAATCCCTTGCCCAGCCTGTGACAGGATAACTTGCTCTTTTTTTGCTTTTACGTTTGAGTTCTCTGTGGATTCTGTTTATTAACCCTTTGTCAAATACATAACCTGAAAATATCTTCTCCCATTCTGAGGGCTGTCTGCTTGCTTTACTTACTGTGTTCTTGGCTGTGCAGAAGCTTTTTAGTTTGATCAGTTCCAATAGTGTATTTTTGAAGCTGCTTCAATTGCCCAGGGGGTCCTCCTCATAAAATACTCGCCCAGACCGATTTCTTCAAGGGTTTTCCCTACACTCTCTTCTAGTATTTTTCTGGTTTCATGCCTTAAGTTTAAATCTTTAATCCAGTGAGAGTCTATTTTAGTTAATGATGAAAGGTGTGGGTCCAGTTTCAGTCTTCTGCAGGTTGCCAGCCAGTTCACCCAGCACCAATTGTTAAATAAGGAATCTTTTCCCCACTGAATGTTTTTAATTGGCTTGTCAAAGATTAAATAACAGTAAGTAGGTGGATTCATCTCTTGGTTCTCTCTTCTGTTCCAGACATCTACTTCTCTGTTTTTGTGCCAGTACCATGCTGTTTTGATCACTATCGATTT
>CAUYPK010050868.1:0-50365 GCA_963574355.1 Loris lydekkerianus
TTTAATAATCAGAATCCACAGAGAACTCAAACATATTAGCAAGAAAAGAACAAGTGATCCCATCTCAGGGTGGGCAAGGGACTTGAAGAGAAACTTCTCTAAAGAAGACAGACGCATGATCTACAAACACATGAAAAAAAGCTCCTCATCCTTAATCATCAGAGAAATGCAAATCAAAACTTTGAGATATCACCTAACCCCAGTAAGAGTAGCGCACATAACAAAATCCCAAAATCAGAGATGTTGGGGTGGATGCAGAGAAAAGTGCACACTTCTACACTGCTGGTGGGAATGCACCTAATACGTTCCTTTTGGAAGGATGTTTGGAGAATACTTAGAGATCTAAAAATAGTTCTGCCATTCGATCCTATAATTCCTTTACTAGGTTTATACCCAGAAGACCAAAAATCACAGTATAACAAAGACATCTGTACCAGAATGTTTATTGCAGCCCAATTCATAATTGCTAAGTCATGGAGGAAGCTCAAGTGCCCATCAACCCTTGAATGGACTAGCAAATTGTGGTACATGTATACCATGGAATATTATGCAGCCTTAAAGAAAGATGGAGACTTTACCTCTTTCATGTTTACATGGATGGAGCTGGAACATATTTTTCTTAGCAAAGTATCTCAAGAATGGAAGAAAAAGTATCCAATGTACTCATTCCTACTCTGAAACTAATTTATAGCTTTCATATGAAAGCTATAACTCAGTTATAGCCCAAGAATATGGGGAAAGAGGAAAGAGAGGGAAAGGGAGGGGAGGGAGGGGGAAGATGGGTGGAGGGAGGGCAATTTGTGGTGCATCTTACAAGGGTACATGTGAAACTTACTAAATGTAGAATATAAATGTCTGAACACAATAACTAAGAAAATGCCAAGAAGGCTATGTTAACCAGTGTGATGAAAATATTTCAAATTGTATATAAAACCAGCGCATGGTACCCCATGATTGCATTAATGTACACAGTTATGATTTAATTAAAAAAAAAAGAAAAAGCCAAGAAGTGCAATAAGGGCAAGAAAAAAAATGGAAAGTATACTGCAAATAAAGACAATATAATTATGAAAAAAAAAAAAAGAAGAGGAGATGAGAACCAGGCACCAAGGGCGGAGGGTGTGGAGACACGGGGAGGAAACAGCTGTCTGTGAGTCAGGAGAGAGGCCTGGAGCATGTCCTTCCCTCACAGCCCTCAGGAGGAACCAACCCTGCCAACACCTTTATCTCTGACTTTTACACTCCAGAGTTATAAGGCAATACATTTTTGTTGTTGAAGCCGTCCAGTTTGTGGTGCTCTGTTACAGTAAACCTAGCAAACTGATAAGGCCATCAAGTAAACATCTTTGCTCTTTGTCACAACTACTCCTCCTTGCACTTACAGCACAAGAGCAACCATAAACAGTATGCAGATGATTGGTAATGGATGTGTTCTGATACAACTTTATTTACAAAAACATCCATCCTGGGCTACAGTTTGCCACTGCTGTTCAATACTTTGTTGCTCAGAAAATGGGAGCTTAAGAGGTTATGAATGTCCACAATCAAGTATAGGTCCAGAGATACACATGAATGAATGAAATTGGTCAGAAGTTTACAAAACTGAAAGCAAGAAAAAATAAAAACAACAACAGTTGTCATTAGAGCATTCTCAGTTCCCTTTCTGAATTACTTTCTACCTGAATTTGGATGACAGTCACACTTTACATGCAGAAACATTATTTTACGTTAAAGATGACCACATTTTTGCTGCTCCTCTCATCAAGAGGGTGAATCTATTTACTCTCTCCTTGAATTGGGGCTGGTCCTGTGGGTAGTTTAGACCAGTGGGGATGCCCTAAGGATAAAACTGTACAGATGCCAGGTCAAAGAGGCAAGTGACCTAGAACTTCAGCTTTTACTTTCTTAGAACTATGTAAAGATTCAGGTACTTTCTGGATAAAAATAAATAAATATATATATATATATATATATATATATATATATATATCATAGATGTATATATATAGTGAGAAAGGGAGATGGAGATCTAGCAGGACCCTCTATCCCTCCAGTCAGCCCAGTTGAGGCATCAGACAGGAGCGTGATGCCAGCTTAAATGTTTCCAAACTCTGAGCTGAGCATCCACTGAATGTGGCCTTAAGAGTACCCCAGCTGACACCACATGGAAACAAGCCATTTCTACCTAGCCTGCCCAAATTACAGAAACACGAGCAAATAAACGACTGCTGTGTTAGGTACTAAATTTGGAATGGTTTGCTACGTAGTGATAAGTATCTGGTGTCAACAACAAGCTGCCTTCTAGTTGCCTACGACGTCCACTCTCAGTGCATCATGATCTTCCCTGGTCAAGTTACATTTAATGCTCCTAACACCTTCTTGGCCCCATCATGGCTCACCTGCCTTGAGGACCTTTCAGTAGGTACCTGGGTTGGAACAAAGGGCATCATGGGCTGAAGACCAGTAGTATTGAGCCTCAAGTGTTTTACCAAAGTGTCCTACTGAGTTTATAAGACATTTTGCTGGAAGATGTTGTAAGGAGAAATATTTTTATCCTAAAGCACTGTATCAAATTATCCTTAACATTATCTTACTATGAAGAGCTACAGAGACATATCATGACCGTGACATTATCCAGTCCATTCCCAATCCAGTTAGCGTCTTTGTCTTTTAGGGCACCCTCATATACCACTTTCTGTTGCCTTTCCTGCTTTATTAGCCTAAAATGTGTTCTAATGCAACTTGGGTGGCTGAACATCACTCCTTCATTTTAAGATGCAGTCTCAGATGAAGTCATATTCATTTAAAGATGAAAATGGCTGGCCCTTACCCAAATGGAAGAAGCTACAGCTTTGAATAATTGACTTGATTCAAAGACTGAGTCTTTGAATGACCTGAATTATTTTTTGGAACTGATGTTTCTGAGCCATTATACTAGAGACCATAATGGAAGTGGCCATTTGGATAAGACCTCTCCTTACCATTTAAAGGTGGCATTTACTAATGAACAGCTACTTTTTCACCCCCTTCACAAGATGTTTCCTCATCCTTGCCATAAAACTATATATTTATATTTTATAGGCATGTATAGATTCCTTCAAAATTACTTCCTTAAATAATCACATATACTTCAAAATTACTTCTATTCTGTAATATGTAGATAATACATTTGTATATATGTATGTAATGTAAATATTACAATTAAGAAGTAATCTTGGGAGACGACGGCCAAGGTTGTGGACTCAAAGCAGCCTGCACAGCACCACTTTCACAAGGAGGATCAAAAATGCGGAGTGGACATCCACCACTGAGTTGATTGAGCAAGTGTGCCGGGAATTCATGGAGCAGAGCTGGGAGTGAAGTGAGGAAGATAGAAGAGGAACGGCCTGCTTGGCAGGACTGAAGTTACTTAGGGAAGGCGCCCACACCTGGGAAAGGGACAGAGGAGAAAAATCAATAAACATGATTTACGCATAAACAAAAGCAAAAACAAAGATCACAGATCATCTTGATAGATATAGAAAGCATTCAACAAAATCCAGAACTCTTTCATGATAAAAATTCTCCAGAACTAGAAATAGAAGTAACATATCTCAAAACTACAAAAGCCACATGGAGCAAACACACAGCTGAATGGGTAAAGTTGAAAGCATTCCCCCTGTGAACTGGAACAAGACAAGGGTGCCCTCTGTCACCAGTTCTATTTAACATAGTGCTGGAAGGTTAGCCAGAGCAACCAGGGAAGGAAGAGAAAGGAAGGGTATCCAAACAGGGAAAGAGGAATTTACCCTGTTCACTGATGATATAATCTTGTATTTAGAAAACTCTGAAGTATCCACAAAAAGATTCCTAGAACTGATAAATAAATTCAGAAAGTCTCCTGTTATAAAACCAATGTACACAAATTAGTAGCATTTCTATGTAATAATAACAGTCAAGTTGAGAGTCAAATCAAAGACATAATACCATTCACAATAGTCTCAAAGAAAATTAAATACCTAGAAATATACTTAACCATGGAGGTAAAAGATCTCTACACAGAGGACTTGGTGAAACATGGTGAAAGAAATCATTGATGACATTCAAAAAATAGAAAAACATCCCATGTACACAGATTGGTGGAACCAACATTGTTAAAATGTCCACATTGCCCTAGGTAGATTTACATATGCTATGCAATTTCTATCAAAATACCAACATTGTATTCCACAAATCTAGAAAAATTACTTCTATACTTCATTTGGAACCAAAAAAGAGCTTGAATGGCCAACATAATCTTAAGCTAAAGGAACAAATCTGGAAATATAGCATTACCTACCTTCAATTTATACTACAAGGCTATAGTTAACCCAGACAGCATGGTACTGGTATGTAAGTAGGGACATAGATCAATGGAACAGAACAGAGAACCCAGAAATAAAACTATGTCCAGCCAACTGATCCTTGACAAAGCAGGCAACAACCTACACCAGGGAAAGAAAGCCTTATTCAATAAATTGTGCTGGAAAAACTGGATCACCACATGCAGAAGAATCAATTTAAGTTTTGTACAAAGTATCCATGTAACAAAACATTTGTTTTGTTCTTAATACTTGGGGGAAAAAAGTAATTTTGGAGGAGAGAAAGGTAGAAATAAAATGGAGAACTGAAGCTAATCAGCTGGGACCCTGACATCGGCAGACTCTGTGGAGCTTGCTGTCTGGTGATCCATCTCTTTGCCCAAAGTATCTTTCTTCCAAATTTCTGACTCTTTCTCACCTGTGCCTAAAAGTTTACTAATCAGAGATCAATTAGCATTAGCTATCACCCACTTGCTAAAATGTATATAATTCTTAAAATGTTAATGGACTGTAAGTCCTTCACACATGTGTATAATTGGTAAAACAAAAAAATATTTCCCATTTGGTTTGCAATTTAGCTAATGCCAGGCTTTCATATAGTTTCTATTTTACATTTTATTCCTCATTACCATCGTGTGATTTAGGCAAAGAGCTATTACCATTTCTTATCCAAGCAAAGTGAGACTCAGCGTTTACGTTAACTTAATTGTCTTTTTTCTAGCTCTAGACCAAGAGCCGTCACATGAAAAGACTCTGAAATATGGTTTAGGAATACGAAATGAATGGTTTCTGGGAGTGAAGCTGGGGGAGTGGGGGGGGATGAGAGGGGTGGGGAGAGGTCCAGTAGGGGAACTGAAGAGGAAAAGGGCTCTGGATTTTGGTCACTGGTGGCAAAACTTTCAGGTACCAAGGGAACAATATAAAAAATGAAGTGAGGGAACTCCAAAGACACACATGCCTATTTCAAAACCCTTTTGAGGTAATCCCTCCCATTAGCAAACAGAGAGAAAAACTTCGCTTTGCTTTTTTTCCTCGTTCCTCTCTGAATGGTTGGGTCTGCTCTCAGTACATAGATGTGAACCCATTTCCCCCTATATTAATAGTTGGGTCAATTGTGTGTGACACTGCAGCAACGTGGTTGCTATCTATACAGTTAAATTCAAAAAGCAGTCAGTGAAAACAAATACTTTTTTGAGTTTTGAAATTAAATCTGTTTTTTAAACTGAGAATTCCCTACCCATATTGCAGGATTACTTTCTTTGTGTTACATCTTTAAAGAGAGTGGACCGCATCATAAAAATGGACTCACTTTAGAAAGAGCACCAGTCAGTTCTATCCTAAACTCTGACAACAGTTATTTTAAAAGAGAGTTAAAAAGGCCTATTTTGACAGGTGACTTTGCACGCCATAAGTTTCCTGATCCTGCTCAGTATAAAGCAACCTTACTGTATGTGCCCATAAAGACTGCAGATGCCGCTGAAACCTATTTTTAGTAAACTGAAGGAAGAGTGTTAGAGGCACCCTCAGCGATACCAAGGGTTCAGTTTCAAATGACCACAATAAAGCAAGTCACATAAATTGTTTGGTTTTCCAGTGCATCTAAAAGAGATGTTTATACTATACTGTAGTATATTAAGCATCGTATAGCACTATGTCTAAAAAAATGTATATACCTTAAAGTACTTTATTGCTAAAAATACTAATGATCATCTGAGCCTTCAATGAGTAGTGATCTCTTTACTGGTGGAGAGTCTTGCTTCAATGTTGATGACTCCTGACTAGGCAGAGTGGTATTTGCTGAAGGTTAGCATGGCTGTATCTTTTTAAAATAAGGCAAAAATGAAGTTTGCCGCATTAATTAACTCTTCCTTTTATGATAGATTCCTAGGTAGCATGCAATGCTGTTTCATAGTGTTTTACCCACTAAAACAGTCAAATTTCTTTCCACGTTGGAGTCCATCCTCTCAAACCCTGCTGCTGCTTGGTCTTCTGTGGTCATTTCAACAATATTCAGAGCATCGTCACCGGGAGTAGGTTCCATCTCAAGAAACCACTTTCTTCGCTTATCCATAAGAAAGAACTCCTCATCCCTTCAAGTCTGACCATGAGATAGAAGCAATTCAGTCTCCTCTCAGGCATGACGTCTAATTCTAGTTCTCTTGCTATTTGCCCACCACATCTGTAGTTCCCACCTTCTCGGAAGTCTTAAACCCCTCCAAAACATCCATGACTCAATTTTTTCCAAACTCCTGTTCATGTTGGTATTTTGACCTCCTCTCATGAATCATGGATGTTCCCAATAGCATCTGGAATGGTGAATCCTTTCCAAAAATTAATCTCCTTGCACATTTCCATCAGAGCTCTTGGGTGGCTAGGAATCTTTTTCTCTGGGCAATAGGTCTCAATAATGGGCTTAAAATATTCTGTAAATCATGCTGAAAACAGAATTGCTATCATACAGGCTTTGTTTTTCCACTTATAGAGCATAGGCAGAGTGGATTTAGCATAATTCTTAAGGTACTTGCAATTTTTAGAATGGCAAATGATCATTGGCTGCAGCTAAAAGTCAGCACCCTTCATTAGTGCTTAACAAAAAGTTCAGGCTATCTTTTGAAGCTTTAAGCAAGGCACTGACTTCTCTAATAAAGAAAAGTCCTAGATGGCATCTTCTTCCAATATAAGATTGTTTTTTCTTCATTGAAAATCTGTTGTTTAGTGTGGCTACTGTCATCAATGATCTTAGCTAGATTTTCTGGATAACTTGGTGCAGCTTCTATATCAGCACCCTGATGTTTTATGTTTAAACTTCATGAACACACTTCTTCTAGCTTCCAACTTCTTTCCAACAGTTTCCTCATCTGTCCCAGCCTTCATAGACTTAAAGAGAGTTAGGTCCTTGTTCTGGATTAGGCTTTGACTTAAGGAAATGCTGTAGCTGGTTTGATTTTCCAGACCTCAAAATTTTTCTGTAGGTCAACCACAAAGCTATTTTGTTTTCTTAACACTCACATGTTTACTGGAGTAGCACTTTTGATTTCCTTGAAAAATGTTTTCTTTCCATTCTCAACTTGCTCCAAGAAGCCTAGCTTTTGGCCTGTCTTGGCTTTCAACATTCCTTCCTCACTAAACTTAATGATTTGCAGCTTTTGATTTAAAGTGAGAAACTTGAGACTCTTGCATTTCGTTGAGCACTTATGCACTATTGTAGGGTTATTAACTGACAAAATTTCAATATTGTATCTCCAGGAGTAAGGAGGCCCAAGAAGAGGGAGGAAGTTGGGTGAATGCTGATCAGCAGAGCAGTCAGAACATTCATAGCATTTCCTTATTAAGTTCACAGTCTTATATGCGTGGGGTTCATGGCATCCACAAACAATCACAAAGTAACATCCAAGATCCCTGATTCAGATCACCTTAACAGGTACAATAGTGATGAAAAGGTTTAACATATTGCAAGAATTATCAAAATGTGACAGAGAAACGTTCAGTGAGCACATCCTGTTGGAAAAATGGCACTAATAGACTTGCTCAATGCAGGGTTGCAATAGCCTTCCACTTGTTAAAAAATACATTATCTGTGAAGCACAATAAAATGAAGTACAATCAAACGGGGCATGCCTCTAATTCTCATTATGTATCTTAAATGACCCTTATTAATAAATACAGGAGTTCAGAAGATAAACACATCTTAGAAATCCTTTTTTTTTTTTTTTTATTGTTGGGGATTCATTGAGGGTACAATAGAAATCCTTTAATTCAAGGAGGTAAGAGAACAGAGACTGTCCTCTTGGTAGCTAAAAAGGGTGTGTGTGTATGTGTGTGTGCCTACACTTAGTGCTTTGTTTTCTTCCTAGACTTAATTAGAAATAATGTTTAACCGCATGAGTTTTCTTCTTACATGCTTAGTTTAAGTAACAGTTATATAACTCCACGCTACTTGAGGAAGTTACCCTTGATGTTATTATGCATGTTTGAATATTCTTTGGTGAGTGTTTTAAGACACGCTTTGTATTAAAGGCATTAATATCACCTCTGTTCTATCTTCTGATTGAAGCGTCAGCCTCCCTTAGATGAAAAGATTTTTCAAATTCTAATCTCTGATTAGATGCAAATCAGAGCCTTCTGATGGCATGTCCTATGTCTTCTTGTTTTATAGCTATACAACCTAAGTAGATGGTTAATATTTTAGTTCAGGCTGCTAAAGCAAAGTTCCATAGATTAGGTGGTTATAAACAACAGGAACTTATTTCTCACAGTTTTAGAAACTGCAAGTCTAAGATCAGGGTACCAGCATGGTAGTGGCTCTGGTGAGGGCCTTCCTCCAGGCTGCAGATTGTCAATTTTTTTTTATGGCCTTATGTGGTGGATATTGGGTGGGCTAACTCTATTTCTCTTATAAGGACACTGACCCATCACAGAGGCTCCACCCCCATGACCTACCGTATTCTGCCATGTAAAATACCCTGCCATGTATAGTGCACACTCATGTTTTGGGCATGAACTTTCAGGAAAACAACTCTTAAGAAAGTGGCCAGCTCTCCGGCTAGAAGAGACACATCTGGGGTGCGCTTAATGCTCTCTTGGTAAATATGCCTATCTTGCCACCGTCCCATAGCCCTTCACTCTGTGAAGGCTGCCCCATCTCTCTCTCCTGGGAGCCCTTCCCTCTCTAGATGGCCACACGTGTGGCTGGCAGGCAGGAACTTCTGAGACGACTCAGCCCAGGGCAGCCATTCCTAGGATTGGCTAGGCATTCCTAGGCCCTATGCACAGCTCCTGGTGCCCTCCACATGGCCAGCTTACCAGCCCCATCACCATCCCCTCGTCCCCTCACTTGATTGTGGCCCAGGTGGGAAGACCCAGCAGCCCTGGGAGGCCCTATATTTGTTGTATTACCCATGTATAATGTGCATCCTTATTTTCCCTCAAAAATTTGGGTTAAAAAATGTATACCATACATGACAAAAGACAGTAATTATCTCCCAGAGGGCTCTCCTCCTAATACCATTCCACTGGGGATGAGGGTTTCAACATACAAATTCTGGGGGAACTCAAATGTGCAGTCCATAAAAGTTAGTTATAAGTGGGGAACTAACTTTCCTCCTGTTTGCACAATGAAGTGCTTTGTGAAATCCCTCTAGGTGAAACAGCATATTATGTGGAATCATAGGAAGAGATTTTGGCATGCAAGCCACAGTGAGGCACAAAACATGCAGCTTTGTACTAAGACAGGAGTTCATTTCTTAGCTTTACAAAATAGGGCTCAAGATCCCTGAATCTTCTAAGCTCCAGCAAAGAAAAATCTTTTCTTAAACTAATTACCTTGTTAGATCTTTATGTGCAGAATATATATCATTCCAAGTTGCCTGCTTTTGGAAATTAAGTTAGAACCCTTGATATTGATCAAAAGCTACTTCTGGAAATTGATATAAAAATGACTTTTTTTCTCCAAGCTTCAAATTTTACATTTATTCTTATTAGATCTTATTAATTTATCTTCAATTTTATTATTGATTTCATGGTTTGATTAAATTAAAATATATACTATGCCAGGATCTGTGTTAGCAAATTTAGCAGATCATCTTTTAATAGTCCCCTGCTCCTGCTTAATAAATTTTTACTATCTCTATTGCCCTGTACCTGCAGGTGGCCTCTGGGGGAAGGTACAGTAAGTCACAGGGAATATCCTATTTGGGGAACTTATTTTTTCTTTCTAGTTCCATGATACAGATTAAACCATCAATATGGAAATATTCTTCATGTCAGTTTTTGAATTATTCCGTGTCTGCATTTTGGCTGCAAGAGTAATGGTTTTAATGGTAGATACTCATCTTTTAAGTAGGTAAGAAAACATGGGAATGTAATGATTTTCTTTTTAAGAGTGAATTGTTATTCATTATTATTAACATTATTTTAACTATTCTTATCATCAATCATTTTTAATGACTCAACTTTATTCTTTGGCAACATATCTCCCATTTTCCACCAGGAAATCCCCTCTGGGAGATATTAGCCCAGCTACTGAGGGATGTCTGTTTCCTTTTATAGACAGTGACTTTGCATACCCTGCCTGAGGCCTGTTGTGGGCATTAGCTGTTAATGTAAGTGCTAATGATAATGAGTTGTCCACTTGAATGTCCTGTACATATTTTTAAAAGCTTCACCTTTTCGAATAGGTAATGAATAGAAGGAACTCTGGACAAGTGTGATCCCCCATGAAGACATCTTCTCCTTCATTAACAGCTATAGGTGTTCTGAGTTCATGCCTTTCAGGGCAGTGACCTTGATTATACAGGCTACTTGACACGCTGCTATTTCATGGCTCTGGCTTTCCCATGATGTATTAAAACAACAAAGGAATGGGTAAAAAAAAGAAAGGGGAAAGCTGGTGGGAGGTGAGCTCAATGAGACGTTGCACTGCTTTTCCTGGAGTCCCTGGCTGCCAGTATTAGCAGCATCCTTCTGGTCTCTCCTATAGAGATGGGAGCTGATGGCCGCATCCCTCTTTAACAGCTCACAAAGAGCCTGTGTGTGCCATGCTGGCAATCTGGGTCATCTGTTTCATATGCCTCCTGTGAGATAGAAAAAAAAAAAAATAGGTGACGTAGTCTAGGGGAGCTTGAAATGACTGATGATATTGTCATGTGGTGTCACTTGGGCTTGCATATTAAGTCATGTTTCTGTCGTCTGTGTCTCCTGTTCATTCTAGAAAAGAATTTAAAGTCAAACAGGACAGCTTGCTAGGGTAAAAACAAAAACATACATATTATAGGTTAAATCTGATGTTCTCCCTGGGAAATATAAACTCAGAACATAAAAATGGGGGCTCACAACCCAGGCTTTCTTTAACAGGACTGATTCTGAGGAAGTTGTAGATTTGGAGAATGGAAGTCCTATAATTTGGATCTGAAGTATATTTTCAATATTACAATACTGTTTAACGTACCTGCAGAATCTGGTACATGGTATAAGGTCTGTATAACATTAGGTTGTTATTATGTTTTGTGAATTAATTTATTCCTTATTCAAAAATAATTATCAATCACTTTTACCCATTTTACAAACAAAATGGACTTGGAAAGAAAAAAGTAGAGTAATTAACTTATTTGAAACTATGAAGTTGGGCTGGTATCAAACCCTGAGCAGGTCTGAGGACTAGGCATTTTCTCAGGATTGATGACCAACTAGGAGGAGTTGATGGTCCTTGGCTGAAACTCGGGCCATTAACTCCAACCAGTCATTAATGGCCTGGAAATGTCCTGGGCTGAGGTCATTATTGCTATTATAAACTGAATTAATGCCTTGTGCTTTAGCCAATAAGATTATTTGAATTATCTTTATTCCCCATTCAATTTATAATTATAAAAATGTACCACAGGCAATCAGACCAGATGATAGATTGATCACATGCAGAATTACATTTTAAATGAATTGTCTTTGATGCATACAGCTACCCAAAGCATATAAAGAAGTTGATTTCTCAGTGTTGACATTTATCAAAGTTGATTTGCTATGCTGAAGCCCTGATCTTTCCACTCTACTTACAACCACTGGTTCAAGTTCAAGTAAATACATTGAAAGTGATCTTCAATTTACAATATGTAGATTTGATTTTTTAGAAGCTGTAAAATTTTGATTTTTGGCATGAGACATTGGGACAGCAGAATAAGTAGAAGTGGGGATAGTGGAAAGCCTTGAAAAAATATACATATAAAACATAAAGAAGTTATGCAAAGTCATAATTGCTAAACTTCTGTAGGATTTTGAAGTTTTACAATTATTTTTATATTCAGTATTTAATTTTATTTTTGGAGTAACTTTCAGTTAACTATAATAAATTGTTTCATTTTAAATATGAAAACATTAAGATCTGAAAGTTTAAGCAATTTGCTTTGTGTAGCATTGTTCTAGATTGCCAAAGCTGACCTCAACTCAAAGTTGTTTCTCTGGTATTAGTCAACACCAAGCTTCATTAATTTATTCTGTAATATTCTTTTAAATTTTCATACTGATAATCACCATACTGTACAGAACTACTAATAATTATTAAAATGGCTTAAAATGCCTTTTTAAAGGTATTGTCAAGCTTCTTGAGTTCTTCAGAGAATATGAGCTTAACACATAATGTAGCATTTTGATGCTTTCTGATGGGAAGATTAATTGTAGTTTCTAAGGATCTGCGTAAGTATTTGCTTCTTTTTTAAACCATGCATATTTGTATTAATCTATAACCTAGTAAGGTACAGTTTGTATCTGTATAATGTTTCTGTATTTCTATAAAGAAACCTGCTATGATATAACCTGGATTTTATTGATGTAGGGAGAAAAACACACACACACACACAAATTCAGAAAAACTTTTTGCATCTAAGTTAAAAGGGAAGTATGGATTTTATTGCTTATGAGTTGACCTAAGAAGTTCTTTGGATGTGATAGCAGAAGCACAGTGAGCCTTTGGGTTGACTGATTTTTTAAGGTGAGGGTCAATGCAAACTAGATGATACTGTGAACTAAGACGTGACATGCAAGTCATATAGAATTCTATAGTTTTATAATTATGAAACTGATAAAAAGTGATTTTTCTCAGTCTTACATATCTACGGGGGCTAATTCACTTGAAGGCCTCTTCCTTCTGGCTCACCTCTAGTCAGGACAGAGAAGCAGGCAGAGAGGACCCTTATTCCAGATCTACACTACTGTCACAATCTCCAGATGACACAATACCTCAGAAACAAGGAACACTTCAGAGTCAGCAAATGTGGGATTGTTGGATACTTTTTTCTCTTTTCAGCAAATGTAGAATTGTTGAATCACATGAAAACATAGTGACTGTGCAGAAGTGTGTAACACTCTAAAGAGTCCATGCTTGCCAAATGCAACCCTCAAAAACTGAGAGCAGAATGATGATTAGGATCCACACCAAGAAACACATCCCGGGTTCCACTGGGGTCAACTTTGAAGAGCCAAGTGAACATCTGAGAGATGGATTATTCTATTCGGCCAGTAGTGTTTATCCAAGTGCAATGCAAGTGTAGCAATGACACAAATACTGCATTGGCAAGCTAAGAGAAAATCTAAAGCTTTGATTAGGGTCATCACTACTCAAAGAGTTTAGATTGGTTCAATGAGCTTCAATAGCTGTGGAAGTGTCATTCACTGTATCTGCTAAGATTTCATTTCCTACCACCCTTTCCAATTATAAATTTCTTACCTTCTCCAGTTGTATGAATCCCATTATAGGAATCATTACTTGGATAATATGCACACAAAAGTAAATTAGTGATTAGTGATTCTTTGGGATTATTCTCCAGAATAGCATGTGTGGCTTCATTTTGTAAGTTCCTGGGCACATGCTGGAAAATGACCTCTTTTTTAAAAAGATGTCAAGAAAATCCTGTATTCATTACCTGATAGATGCAACTGATTTATTTGAAAGAAACAAAGAATTGGTTCCAAAAGTAAAATATTGTCCTAGTGGGAATACACTATACAGTAGTGTAAGATTCATTTAACACGACAGGTACACCAAGGATCTGTTTTGGAAAGGGAAGATTCCCTAGGGTTGAATAACTCCTATAAAGCAGTTGAAGAGTCTCCGAAGAGAAAAAGTGAACTATGTTTGGGGGGGAAAATCCTCAATGTTTATATTTGTCCTGTTATATCCATGCCCTCTCTGGACAGCACTATAATGATTTTTGTAGAGGACTTTGTTCTTCTAGGTCAGAGTCCATTTTTGTTCCATGACTGGAAGTTAGGATTGGCAGTAGTGGTAAACCTAATGGTGATAATGATATGGGAAGTGATTTCAGGGAAGAGAAGACCAGTAGATTTTATACTAGTTTTACTCTGATGGTAAATTCAAGAATAGTCTTTGTTATGTGACTCTGTGAGGGCCTATCATATACAACTGCCATTGTATACTGAGGTATGATTTTTA
Organism: Loris lydekkerianus; assembly: GCA_963574355.1. Classification (NCBI taxonomy): domain Eukaryota; kingdom Metazoa; phylum Chordata; class Mammalia; order Primates; family Lorisidae; genus Loris; species Loris lydekkerianus. The sequence goes on from CAUYPK010050868.1 coordinate 14,278, forward strand.
TCAATGAGAACAAAATTCTGTCAAGAATGTGTTTCTGCAAGATAAGAAAACAATTTCATTGCAGGTTTTTAAAGATGTAATTTGAACACTAGGCTTGCTTATTTTCTTGGTATTTTTAGAATTTGTAATGATCTCACTGAACGCATACAGTGAAGTAATATAATAGGTTTCTCAATGGCAGGTAAGACTGAAGAGCAATAATTGAAGTTAGAAGCTGGAAAGAAAATGCTCTATAGATTATTCTAATATGTTCCATAATTAGACAGGAAATCAGTGAAGTGGATGATGAGCTTGATATGTATAGCCACTAAAGTTTGTCACCAAATTTCCAAGATTTAATGGAATGTTTTGAATTTTATTTTCTATCAGTAGAAGATCTTGTAAGAACTCCTTTCCTTTGGTAAAATTAAACAACAAATATAACTATCACTATATAGGATAAATTATTGTAACTAGTTACCTATGAAGGACTGAGTATAAATTTTGAAAATACAATATCACTTGATTTTAGATAAAAGTTTAAAAACAGTAATTTGAGCTTGTTTAAATGAAAAAAAAAATCTCTTCCTTTATTCTCATCAGCATACTTGTTAACACTGGTTGCTTTCCTATGTTTTTATGCTATATCATCTCTTGCAAGTAGCATTGCTGTCAGTACAACCTAGATTAGATAAATTAGCAATCAAGAACCAAGGTCAATTGTTACATTAAACATAAATGTTGATATATGTGCTGTTTATTAAAAGTGTACATATAGGCATTCCGTATGTTTCATATGGTGAACCACATTTCAATTAGGATTTTTCTTTAGTTATGATTGCAGAATGACAAAATTTTACGAATCTAATACATTGCCATATATTAATGGCCTATATGCATTCTTTAATGAGCAATTTGTATAATTTTTGTAATACATTCTTTTCCTGTATGACTGCTATAGTTAAATGTAGTAAAATTTCATGCCCACTTAAGCTAATGATAAAAAAAAGTAGACTTGAATTTTATGTCTTTTTTATCTATTTCATTTTTCTGATAACGTATTTTTAATTGTACTTTCCAAAAGTATTATTTTGCGAAATATTGAAATTTAAAAAAAAATAAAAAGCAAAACTGGTTTCTTTACCAGAGATATTTTGGAAAGCATCATTCTGAAGCACAATTATAGATTTTCAAAATTTAATATTGTACACCATTTGAGCTTTTATTATTCAATTTGCCCAATTGCTCCCTTGTTATTAAGCAATAAATTTTAATGTCCTCCTGTTCCCAAGCTTTGTTTTCAATAATAGCAATCCAATGAGAGCTTCAAAAGCGGAAGTATTTTGGCACTTCATTCATTGAATAATTTGATTCAAAATTTTCAAATGATTTTGAACAAAACACTGCTGAAATTTTGAGGATTCATTTGCAAAATGTTCAATACCATTTTAAGACACTAAATTTAAGAAGTAGTTCTCCAGATTCTCAAATATACTAAAATCTAATTGATGTTAGGCAGGAAAGAAAGAAAGCACAGGATGCCATGATGACAGATTTATTTTATCTTCAAGAGCAGATTAGTAACAAAAATTGTATAGTTCAATAATTCTGTGTATACGTAAAACGAATTGTAAGTTTGGGTAACATCTTCTATTTTAATTAACAGAATATAAAAAAAAAATTAGATACAATTTTGAATTACATATGTCTCACAACTAATTCCAAACACACTTTTGCTCCATTAGCCTTCTTTATTTAATAAAAATTCTGTCCTCCAGTATTTGAAATGTGACTCAGACACATAATTTTATTTTTTATATTGATATTTATAACTAAATTGATAAGTCTTCAGACCAAGTTAGAGGTTCAGTCAAATAAAAAACTTAAAAAGCGTCTTATTATGATTTTATAAATTGGGTGAAGAAAATCATTTTAAAAATTTACCTATTTGAGGCCTCTGATGATACTGATATAAAACTGGCTTCATGTGACTATTTTCCAAGATTTATTTCAGTTAATTATGCCAACATACTAATAGCTATTGCTTTATTTGTATATATTTAAAAAAAATCTGAGACTAAAAATAAATAAACTTATTTTGATCTACATGGGGATGTGGAAATAGCCCAGGCCAGATGTGCTAAGTCATTGTCTTCACACGAGTCTGTTAAATGGTCAATAGAATTACTAACATTTGAAACAGGTGCCAATAGTAATTTAGCAGATGTGTGTGTTCTGATTTCCACAATTTCTGCTATTGGAATTGTTCCCATAGTAGATGGTAAATATAGACAATTACTTGCTTTTATCATCAACCATCTTAAGAAATGGAAATTCAAGGGATCCTCCTGCCTCAGCCTCCAAGATTGCTGGATCGCAGGCAGGGGCCACCGTGCCTGTCCTATTATGACTCTCTGAAGCACTGCAATGCATTTAAAACTTTCAAAATTCTTCAGTTTTTTTTTTCTATAAAACTATATATAGAAAGAGCTTTTAATATCTCCAAGAGTCATACTTCCATTGGTTCCAGAAAAAGAGTGCTTTTTGAATTTTCTAAATGACCAAATCAGTATACTTATCAAAACATGTGGAAAATAGAAGTCTTTAAAACAAAAATACTGTCTATGTAAAGAAATCTAAATAAATGATATTAGAAGCTGAAAAAAAAAAGAAATGGAAATTCACTATTTAACTTTTCATTAAACATGTACCTTTTATATCATTGCTATTGAAAGTGTTTATTACATCATCCAGGTTTTCATCCCTGCTAATCTAAAGAATTCATGGAGTGCACGTAGCAGAACTGATGGTTGGTTTGAAGACCCAGGACCCTGTGAAACAAGATGAAGAGCCATGTACAACTCAAGAGAGAGAGAGAGAGTGACTGAAGATGGGTTGGGTTGACTGTTTTAAGTGAGAACCTCTTAGGATGGCATGGAACAACAGGGAGAGGGAAACACAGGTATTCCAAGGATACTAAGAATTTTTTCCTTCTCGTAGATGTCCGAATTTCAAGGTCAGAAAGTACCTTTGCAAAATTGAGATTACACACTTCTAGTTGTAAAGGGTTAAAATTCAGACATAATGAAAAATGCTTCTACCAAGCATTGATTACAACCACGCTTGAGAATCCTCTCCTAGGCTAACACTTACTTTTTTTTTTTTTTTTAATGCTAAATATTCCAAATTATATAAAATTTGGATTAGCTTTTTAAAAAAATTAACATTCAAGATCTCTGATATTAAAAGCAACCTGAGCATTTTTTGGTGTTGCCATGATAAAGTTCAGGCTTTCCAGATAAATCTGAATTTCAAATAATCAAAATTTAAAACAGAATTTAAAACAAAAAATTTTAAATATAAAATTATCTTTGGCTGAAAAATAATTATATAAAACAAAGAAGTTTTCATTTTAGAGATGAGTGACCAGACTAAGTAATTATGCAACTGCTGTAGAAGTACAAATTCCAGGAGCAGGAGTCGACCTTGTTCCAGGCAAACACAACTGGCTTGTAGACTTTTTAGTGTGTCCTATGCAATATTTAGAACATATTTATACAAAAAGTATTTGTGGTTGATTTAAAATTCAAATGAACTCCTGTGTTATATTTTTGTTTGCTAAACCTTGTAACCTTATTTAGATTCTAAAATCCATCAAGGGTTTTTTCTATAAATTTGATCTCTAGTTTAAGCAAGTATCTTTAATTCCTGAAACCTTTAGCATCTTCAGCTAAATAAAATTATGGGATAATACAACAAGACTGTTCAAATTTCTGAAGACATCAAAGTTTAAGTTTCAACTTTACCTGCAAACTCTTTTCTTGTCAAGGGTCTGCCTTTGTCTCTCACTTACTACATATATTTGTTTACACACACACATACACACGCACACAGAATCACATTTGGTGACTTTTTTCATTAAATTCTTAACAGAATTTTGTATATGAAAGTAACTGCTTTTGCACATAAATAATGAAGGACTGAATAGATGATTGCTAAGCAATTTCAGCCTTTTTGATTTCTCTACTTCATACTTATAACAGTAGCTAATAACTTAAAATGTTCTTAGTTTTTCATTCTTATTGCTGTGCTGTTGTTATCTCTTGGCTATAATCATATTACCTTTTGCTACTGGGGATCATAGGCACAGATTTCTGATAACCGGACTGGAGTCATCTGCAGTAGAAATAAAAAAGAGCACCATTGTTTCTCTTTCTCTTTAAGAAAGAAATACCTAGCCAAAGACAAAGAGAAACCTTGTCCACTAGCAACTGAGGTAGAAGGACTTAAAGAATGAAACAAAAATTTCAGAGAGATTAAACAAAGAGTGTTTTCAAAAGAAGACCAGGGTATGTCAACTTGGAATAAGAATTAATAATCTCTGGCAACTGGAATTCATACTTAAATGACGGGCACACAATTGCATAGTTTTCTGTTTGTTCTACCCATCTCTAAAATGAGAATTTCTTTATCTTACATGAATATCTGCCAGCATTTTCTTAGTCAAACTTTATCTTGATTTTTATTTTATGCTATGGCTCTGTAAATTTATTTTAAACAAATGAGGTATTTTAACAGCAATAATAGTAAACCTAAAATTAAGCATATTTTATTCTCATTTAAGCCTCAAATTATTATTTTATAATATGTATTTTTTTCCATTCATTCAAATTCTTCTCAATCTTTGCCAACATAAACTTAGAATTCTTGGGATTTGGAGAAGAGAGGGGAAAAATGCTTCTGGAGTTCCCTCCCTTTTGAGGGAGGGGCCTTGCTTTCCTACTGTGAATTCACAGCCATTGTCCCTCTGAAATCCTTGTACAGAGAGATGAGATGTTAAAAGACCTACCATGACCTACATAGGGCTGCTTTCTAGGAAAATATGTGAACAGATCCCTGAAGAATCCTAATTTAATCAGGGAGGGACACAGCTAACTCCCCAGTTTGGGTGAATTCTTAGGAAATGTTCAACTACTGATTCCTATGAATCACCTTTACCCTCTCCATGAAAAATAGAGCTAAAGAATTGCTCAAATCCACATGCAAACCAAGTAATCTCTAGACAAGAACATTTGTAATGATCCCAGAACAAGGGATAAATATTCAAGGTGATAGATATCTCAATGGCTTTGATCATTACCCATTGTGTCCATGTATTAAAATATCACACATACCCCATAAATATGTATGATTATTATGTATCAATAAAAGAAGTCTCAATTTTGTTTACTTTCTTTATAACAGTGAAAGCTAGAATTTAGCTTTTTCTTCTCAATTGATAATAGTCTTTAATGTTAGTTATACACATAATTAAAATGTAAATGTGTACTTTTGAGCGACTCCTGTATCCCAAAGAGCAGATCATTTAGTAATTTTCAGTAGGATCTTTCTATAATATTGTAACTAAATTCAGTATAATAGTTATTAAAAATAAACTTAGGATTCACTCAGCAGTAGGAAAGTTCAGAATTATATGCTTATTTATTTTTTATCATTACATTTAATTGTATATTAAAAATGTATTACCTTTGACAGAAACAATGTAAACTCTGGAAATAAACATACCAGTCTCTTTTAGTTCTCGTAAACCAAATGGAATTTGTGATTTGAAATTTGCTTTGTACGACTAGCCTAAAAAGAAAAAAAAAAAAAAAAGAAGAAGAGAAATTTGGTTTGCACCTTAGAGAACCAGAAATTGCCTAATTGTCAGGTAATTGGCTAATTTTTAGAACACAGGGTTCATCTTTTCCTGCACAAAAGTAATCAGTGGATAGGATGCAGGAGACATTAGCATATACTAATTTAAAATAGAAGAATATCCACTGACCACAAACCCTAACTAAATGACTAAAGGTAAGTAAACTATCCTGTGAGATCTAAGCCAGGGTCCTAACAGGTGGAGTGCAGGAGAGCACAGTATCTCTAAGCACGGTTGGCCATGAGTTTGTCCTTTGGTCTAGGGCACTGGTCAGAAAGGATGTGATTACACCCAGAATGTGGCTGTGCTATGTTTCAGTGGTACAGTCTTCACTGGCCCCCATGAGAAACTCCATAGCTTTGGGGGTGTGGGAACAGGCTTCCAAAAAGGAGGGGAAATATTTTTTCTAGTTAGATAGAATTCTGACATTATTCATGTAAATTTTATTTATAATTGAACAAATACTGTCATTGTTTAAAGTCATTTACTAACTTTAATTAACTACTTAACAAAGTAATGAATTAACTACTTTGGAAAAGCAAATGTTAAAGAAATGATTAATAAAGGCAGGTTAAGAGTTTGCCAATGAATAAAACAACTTCCTGCATTTGCCAACATCAACAAGAAAACATGCTCCACATGCCAGGAATATGCCTTGAGAAAATAAATAAAGTTTATTTTTGAGTGAAATAGTTTATACTTTGTTCCATATAGTTATTTTGGAAGTGCCGTGTCCTATAGACAGTTGGCTATAATATTGCTGGTTAAGAGATAGATACTTGAATTGTGCATTAAGTAACACAAAGCTCAGAATGAGTAAAAGTTGGGGTGACTGGCACATATTCCATGGCGTCTCCTCCCTAATGGGAACCAAGTGTCTAAGAAAGTCTTTCTAGCCCTTTTAGGAATTGGAGGACACATCTAGATGATTTCACTTATGCAAGTTGGGGCAGAGAGTCCTGTCATCTATATAAATCCAAATTGGTGATTATGCCAATAAAGTCTGTCTAAAAGAGAATAAACATCATTAAGTAAAACAATTTTCATCCTTCATCAGTGTCTGTAGATAGCAAAAAATTACATCTCAAATTGGCATTTGCTAATGTTGATGAGGCTAACTTAGAGCCCAGTCTTCAGGAAAAACTTCTAAATTATGTTACCTACCAACAACACATCAGCATTCATTGCCCACTTATCATGATTTCCAATAAGCTTTGATACTCTAGTGAGATTTTTGTTCAGAATTGCTATTTATTACTATCCTAATAAATGCATGAATATTGTTAGAGACCATGTTACAAAACTCCTGAGAAATGCTGTTTGCTTGCAATAAAAGGAATATGATGTCAAACTGTTGAATTATGCTACTAAAATTTCCTTTCACATTAAACCTAGCAAAGAGAGGGTACCCTTAGAGAATATAAACAATAATCATGTTTTTTTTTCTAAGACATTAGAATTTTGGTGAGCAGTAATTTCTTCCTAGGTCATTCCCTAAGTAATGACATTTCTCCTTTTAGAGATGTATTTACGATGTTGGCCACATAACTTTCTCCTATTCAGGCCTCGGGGTTTTCTGCATTTCTCCAGATTAGAAATGATGAGCTTTAGTTAACCAAGAATCCCAGTGGTAAAGGGATTTTGTTAAGGGCTGTGATCAAACCCAGCTATCTCCTTCTTTACTTATTCTATATTCAGTGTCAGACTCTTGCTGCAAATCTTTGTTACTTTTATGATTAGATAGTTTTCTCAAGGGAAATGATCTTCCTTGGAAAGAATTAAATGTGCATTAGCAAGTCTGACCCTTTAGGGTATGTTTACACTAACACTATTAGTTCTTGGATAGAATCTGTAAGGCTCAGAGCAAGAATTAAGATTTTATATATAGACCTCAATCTCTTAGGCCATTATAAATCGTTAAAACTATCCTGGAGGGATACTCAAGAGCCATGGGATTCCTATTAATACTTTGTATGGGTGTGGTTTCAATAGTGATTTTTTTTTTTTTTAATTAATAAGCTGTGATTTTTTGAGCCAGGCAAAGTGTTTTTTCACATGTGCTAAAAGTGGCTGCATGAAAATGCTGGAGACAGTGTGTTCAGGCTCATAGTCATGCCCTGGAGACTCAAATTGTTTTCACTTTAAAAATCAAGAAACTAGTAATCATTCATTCTTGTTTTAAAAAGAAATATTAAAGAAATATAATTTATTCATTAAAGTTTTTTTTCAACAAGGAATTTTAAAAATAGTTAATAAAGTTATTTTCTTTTTTTCTGAGAATCCCATACAAAAATTTGTGAAAATAATTAAGCAGTTCATTCCTTGGAAAAACATGAATTTACATTTCTCTTCTATTGGAAGAAATGTAGAACGATTGTATACTCTGACTTCCAAATATTTCTATTAAACTTACATGAAATTAATACATCATTGAAGGGGAGAAGCCAAAGATGGGCTGGCTTCAACCTGGATAGATGACAGAGCAGAGATAAATCCATGAAATGTATGGGTAGATAAATATGAAACGTAATACCCACCCTTATTCAATGTGAGTTTTTGTAGTATTGCTGGTGATACTATTTGCTATTGTTATGAGATTCCTCTTCTTCCACGCCTCTCTTACAATGTTATAGAAACCACAAAGGCTTTTTGGTGTGGGTCCAGTCACTCCTTGCATAGAGTTGCAGTTATTGGGACATTAAGATTGCCAAGGAAGAAAGGAATTTTTTAATACAAAAGAAGTCTTGTTAGGAGAATGGAAGAAACTGCTTCACACCTGTCTCTCCTGAACTAATGGATATCATAGGGTAAGGTCACAGTGCTGTAACAAGGGGCCATGTGCATTGCAGGCAGGTGAGCCTTGAAATGAGTCTAGAAGTCTACTCAGGGGTCTTCAGAAACATAACTCCTTTATCTTACAGAAAACCCACCATTGCTGGAAAACAACTCCAAAGGCCAGGTAGTTAAGAAAGAGAATTATTATAAAAAAAAAAAAAAAAAAAAAAAAAATGTGGGGGGGAGTCATTGAAATCTATTCATAGGATCATTTACAATGTGTTTTTACAGGGTCGTCAGTCAAACTGTGGGGGTAAGTTAATAATGAGTAAACTCATAAAGGCCAATGAATGTCTATACCCCACTGTGCCCTGCTCTTTCAGATCTGTGCCTTTGAGAGTAGAGTCATAGTTCTGTGGGATCCACCTGAACATCCAGAGTTGGTATAAAGATCATGTTAAAGGGAAAACATTGGAGCTAAATAAGATGCAAAAGGAAATCAGATCTGAACTTCTTTTATCTGACTAAAGCAGAACACCCAGAAAATACAGCTTCCATTAACTCCTTGCCAAGGGAGTTTCTTACAAATACAGCTGCCATGGAGATAGACTTCCCTTTTCCACCAGCATTAAAAGCCCAACAGAACCTTCTATACTTTCTTTAGAGCTCTCCCCCCCCTACAAACATACTTTGTTAAATTTGGTATAAAAAAAGAAAAACCTTTATATTTGGCTATTGTGTGAATTACTCATCACTGAGTATGTATAAATAAACCTTGTCATTTCTCCTGTAAGTATGTCTATTGTCAGGTAAGTGGCTGGACCCAAATTAGAAGAGGGCAAGTTTTCCTCTGGATAATTTTCTCTCATGAAGCAATAGGCTTTACTCAGCACAGAGAAATTATAGGGAATGGTTCTCCCTGGTAGAAGTTCCAACGGACTATACTTTTATGAAGAGTTAAAATTGATTCTGTATTTTCACATCTTTCTTTGTTCCATATCTATGGCACAATTAAAAGCCAAAGAGCAGTTCATTGTTTAGATTGTAAAGCTGAAGAGAATTTGTTCAATATTTCAACATTTAATACTTGTCTTATATATGTAAAGTGCTAATTATGCCCAATTGTTTTAGGGTATTGGTTTTATGATAACAGGGTTACCCATTAGGTTGTTTTACAACATTGCTGTGATGCATATAGGTGACTGTAAAGGGATTTCTAAACTAAGACGAGTAACATTTGGCTCAATCTTCCTTGAATTTGCACAACACAAAATATAAAGACCCAGTTTGTGGCTGGAAGCTGATCAAATTTTAGCTATGGGAAGGAATATTGTTGAGATTAAGTGAAAGGGAATAAAAAATATAGTCCCTAAAAATAAAACCCCAAAATGATTAACTATACCCTAAATTGTTCTTTTTGAAGAACAAGCAGATACTAAAAAGAAAGTCTGGAGACCAAGGAGAATCAAAGGTTCAAAGTTGATGATGGGGACCAGGGTGTTGAGCAGACTGAGAAGGGAAGTGTTTTCATCACAAAGATACAGCTGAACAGATAGTTAGAAATTCATTTTCTCTGAGCACCAGACAGTTAGCTTTAACTTAGAGAATTCCTCCTCAAGAAGTAGCTACATTTTTCTCCATTTGCTTTCCTTGAATTGTTCTCACTGTACGTTTTTAAGGGGGATTATGTGGTCTTTATCTAGTAGACATAGGGATGAACGTAGAACCCATCTGAAAGTAAATAGAGTGTACCCAAAAGTCACCCCTATAGTCACCAGACATAAAGAGAATGTAGTAGCTAAATGTACCTTTATTTACAAACAGTTTATTGCAAAATCTCAAAAAGAGGTGGCTAACACATAGAAAATATTTTGTAAACTTTGCTAATGAATATTTTGTAAATAAAGTACGTTTAGCTACAGTTTCCCTTTTTCCCTGTTTGGTAACTTTAGGGGAAACATTTGGGACATGCTGATTATGCTGTCAACCTCAAGCATAAGCAGAAGAGACTCTCTAAAAGAAAGGGATGTTTATGCAGGAGTAGAGCAAGCACGAAGTAAATCAGGTGTTTATTCAGGGAGGGAAAGAAAGATAATAGTTTTTAAAGAAAGCGAGGAGGATTACGTAATTGTTCTTGGACAATTGTCTTTTGCTGTAAAGATCAATAACAAGAATGGGGCCAGTCAAGGTTTTACAGGCAGTAACAGGGCAGATGTCTCTGCTCACGCAAGTGTTTTTTTGTGTGTATAAAATTCCTTTTGTGTGAGCTTTTAGCCTTTGCGCAGGCTTTGATGGTTCTTGTGATAGTTCTTGATAACAGGTATTCGTGTAGGAGAGCTCCTGCCCTTCGTGGCTTTCTCTGGCTCTATTTTTCAGGGTTTTTAATACAAGTGATTCAATTTTGATTCTGACAACTGAAACATTTCACCTTTTTGACCAAAATGTTTCTCCCAAACCATGACTAATCAATCACCCTATAGTTAGGTTTTGATTTTTTCTTGGTGTCAGAATGAACCTGTCCCAGTTTGCTGGTCTAGTCTTACAGTAGAAAGAGGAGATGATTGCCAGGAGTCACGTGTCAAAACCCTTTTAACCTTGTAGACACATTTGAGCAACAGGGGAGATTGGGAAGGAGTGGGCCAGGCTAAGTCTACCTGGAGTCTGTGGTTAAGTTCAATTTTGTCTATTCTGTGTTTTTCAGCCATTATCTCAAAGCACGGGGTCAGCATTATTCTGTTAGGAGTAGCTCAAGTGGGTAAGGCGCCAGCCACATACACCAGAGGTGGCGGGTTTGAATCCAGCCCGGGCCTGCCAAACAACAATGACCACTACAGCCAAAAAATAGCTAGGCATTGTGGCAGGTGCCTGTTCTCCCAGCTACTTGGGAGGCTGAGGCAAGAGAATCACTTAAGCCCAGGAGTTGTAAGTTGCTGTGAGCTGTGACACCACAGCACTCTACCCAGGGCGATAGCTTGAGGCTCTGTCTCAAAAAAAAAAAGGGGGGGGGGAGTGCTACTTCTGCAGAAATGTGACAAATACTAGGCATGAAGTTGATAAAGAAATATACAAAGTAAAATTAACACGAATATGAAAAACAACAGTTTACATAATGACTTTGTACCATGAACCTATGCTTACAGGTAGTCAATCAAGTACATCAATGAGACCTGTTGTAACTACATAGGCTGTTATTTTTTTTTTTTTTAATTTTGTGTATATGAGTCTCAACTTTTCCAGGGGAAAAGATACGATATGTAATATTAGCAATAGCCCAGACATTTAACTATTTAAGCAATAGAGAACATACAGTGATTTTATCAGCTATTACCCTATGACTGCATGAATTAAAGCAGAGAGTGAACAATAGCTGTATTGGAAATTTGTCAAAGTCACCCAATAGGTGGATTGGAGGAGCTCGTAGGTTGGTTCGTTCACTTCACCAGCAGAAGCTACTGACTATGAAATTTCAATTACACCTTATCCTGCCAAGTGAAAAAGGTAGAATTATGAGGGGTAAGAGCCTCATTATGATATGAAGTCTTGTTCCATGTCTTGGAAAAAGCTACCCACGGCGTACAGTCATCAGCTTCTTGTCCTGGTTCATAGTCCGATTATCTCTGGTCATGGCAATGGGCGTCGTAGTGAACTCTCTGTGTGGCCGAAAAATCAGACACAAGATTCTTCCTTAAAAGTCATTCAGTTTCACTTTATAGGGTTTCAGAAACATAGCAGCTCCTGCTTTTCATAAGCCCAGGGAAGAAAGTTGGATTGGAGAAACCTAGAATAAGATTTAAGTCTAGTCTATAGGTACATAACGAGAGCTTGAAAACACGGCACAGCACCACATTCTAACACCAGGTGTATTACACTTTTTCTCTCGACGTTGATCACATGGAAATCTCAGATTTAAAGATCTTTTGAAGCTATGAAGCTAAACTATGGCAGACTTTAGCCTTTACCCATAATCTTAAGACTCCTGTGTCTGTCGGCAGTGACAATTTTTACCCTCTCTTCAGGGCTGCAAACTCTTAACGTCAGGCACTCCATGCACATTCTAAAGTATGAATTCCAGTCAAAGCCTCCATCGTATAACCAATGTTTCCAATCATATCCTGTTAGAAAGGCAGCAGATTCTTAGTGAATTTATGCAAATAACCTCATTGCCATAGAATACTCAGGAATATTTTCTCAATTTTGGAGAGATCAAGCAGGGAGAAAAAGCAAATACCCGAATTGCTATCAACTATGGACAGCTTGAAAGAGCAAATTTTCTTAAATCTGGAAAATAAAACCTTTCAAAAAAGAGCCAACAAGGTTTCAAATAAAAGTCATGAAAACATGATCTTCATCAACTGCTTAATCTCACGGAATTCAGTTTTGTTCTTCTTGATCGGGATTAGCAGTTTCATGAATCTATCAGCTGCTTTGTTAAAGTTCTGGAAATTTTGTTTTCAGCCCACTGGTCTTAAAGTTATTAGAAACTGGTATTTAAGAGTGTTTGGTAGAGTCTTAAAATCTGGAGGATACTGTTAACTTCCTGCCCTTGTCTCCCCCTTCTCAAGAAGGTGAGAAGGACGGGAAGAGAAGGCTGGTTAGAATGTTGGGCTATTGTACCTTCTCCGGAGCTGCCTTCCACAGTGATGTTCTCCTGGCTACTGACACTGTGATGTTTCCTGCCAACATTGTCATATTTGCAATGTCTGCTCAGATCCTGATTAACTGCAGCTGAGAAAATTGATTAAGCTGACTAAGCTGCACAAGAATGAGTAAAAATCAGGTTATTTATATCAAGCCAAACAAAGATGTAAATGCCATTATGAAGTGTTAATCCATGTGGTGATGGTAGAGCAAATGAGAGTGGGAACAATCATGAACAAGGTGTTGCACTAGGGTCAGAAGATACAAGTTTAGGTCCACTCTGTTTATTAATAGTTTGTGCCCTTGGCCAAACAGCTGTAATTGTCAGACGTTCTGGTTTCTTGTGTGTAAACACAGGGGCTGGACCTGATCAGGCCTCACTCTTCAGTTATTGTGGCATTGCTGAACTGCAGTAGGTAGCATCTAAATTTGCAAACCCCCAAATTTTGTTCTCCATAAAACAAGTAGAAGTTGGGATGACATAAACACGTTGCAGAACAGAAAATCTTACCAAATAATTTGCCAATTTTCTGATGTTGCTATTATGAATCAAGAAAAAAATACATTTCTTTCTGAGCCCTTTATTTCATGAGATCTGGGCAAAAAATGGGATTTCTCTGAAACTTGCACATCGAAACTTTGGCTCAACACAAAATGATGAAGACTAAAGGCATTCTCAGTGTTGCTCGTCATTATAGTTTGGGAAGAAAAATGCAGGATGATGAGGCAGGATTAAATTCTTTCCCTTGAAGACTTGGAAAAATTAAAGAAGCTGAGGCAAAGGGTACCCAAGGTTTAGACTTACATTCCTATGTCACAGGGTTGAGAAGGCCACGTACAATAAACCTGCTGTGTGTTAATATTCTCCCAGGAGGTTATTCTGGGTGAAACTAAATCTGGAAGATACTGTTATCTTCCTGCCCCTCTAAATATCTCAGACTCAGTATAGGGACAGATATCAAGAAACTCCCTTGGTTCTCTCTACCAAGCATTCCAGTGATTTTGGATCTCTGAAACCAGGATGAACAGAAAGAAGTCTTTGACTTCTGAAGCCAGACCAGTTTTTGTCTGTTTGTGATGCATAGACATTAAAGTCAATCAGAATATTCTACAGACAGGGGTATACAACCTTTTTTTTTTTTTTCTTTTCTGCTGCACATTGAAAGAATAAAAGTCTTGGCCATACAGTAAATACACAAACACTAATGAAAGCTGATGAGAAAAGAAAAGGTCTGTGCATACTTTTCACAATACTTGATATCTGACACCACAGATAAGCAAAACAGTCTTTGAATAATCTGCATGTGGCCTGGGGGCCACTGATTGGACACCCCTACACACAAAAAGTTGAATGAAAAAAAATTTATTTTTCTTACTTTGTTAGAGATCTTTTGAAATCATCAGAGGAGCCAATTTTCTTAGAAATCATACCATCCCAAGTTCAAATATCTCTTGAGACCATCCTTTTAGGTGTAATTCAAGACAGACTCTCTTAGCCTAAAAAACAAGCATTGTACAAATATTTGAACCACGTATCTTTCACATTAGCTTTATCCTACAGTTTCTGGATCCAATAACGCTTGCAATAACACTTAGTTTAAATAGTATTCTAGAAAAGATATTGCTCACTTTTTAGTAGAAGTATATATGTCATATTTAGTATCTACCATTTTTTATCTTGTCTTTAAAAGTCAAAGCTAAATTCATTTAGGTTATTAAACTCATTCAGTACCACATTGTGATAACATGTATTTGATTATTATCTGTGATATATTTTCTTGCTTGGAAAGATCACTGTGGTGACAAATTTTCTAAATTTCACATTGTACTCAGTTCTTTACACCAAACACCATGTGGTGACTGTTGATTAAAAGAAATAAAATTTGACCAGTTACAACAAACAAGATAGGTGGATACTGATGCTTCAGAAACGTTTGTTTGCTTTATTTAAGGGCAAACTGGAAATGTTTCTTTCAAACTTTGGTTTGCATCCTATAATAAATCGCTACTTTTAAAGATTGATATTAATTTATCCTACTATTAAAACTACTGCTTTTTTTTGACATCAGTTATACCACAAAGCAAAACATTTTCTGAGATACATTTCACAACCTTGTGGATAGTCATCACGATCTTGTGGAACAGCTTATTAACTGTAAAAGATTAAGTGACAGTTCAAAAATATTGCTTGGAATCATCTGAACTCATCCCATTAGGAGATAAAAACACTGTACGTTTAACACCAAAGCTGAAGGTTTTTTAATCAGGTAATTATATCTATGGCTATCTGACCTTCTTAAATAAAAGCAAGGTGGGAAATTCGATTTTCAAATTGTGGAGAATATTAAGCTCTCCAAGGAGAATCTGGCACAAGGCCAAAGAGCAAGAGGACTGAGAAAACTCTAATGATTATAAAATAATGAAGCTCAAGTTTGTTCTACCTGGCGACAGAGAGGGCAAAACCATAAAACCCTTCGCTGGCTGTGTCTTTATAAAACTTTTCTCTTGTGGTTATTCTTGAGAATTAAAAGCCACTCAGCTTTTAAAAGGTATATAAATTTCAGGGATGGTATCTCAATTTTGCTACTATTTTTATCTGGATAAGACCAATTCAAGAGATTTTCTTTTCCTCAAATACTAGAGGTTCAGTTTTTCCATTAATTCCTTTGTGCTCTTTTGTGACACAATTATTTTTGGAATTGAAGACTAATGAGTGGACATCTCTTCTACCTCTTCCATCTTTCCATGTGACATGCTTCTTTGTAACAGGTCAACCTTCACATTTAGTGATGAGGAGTTTTCCAGTCTGAAAGCCTCAGATCTCCTATTCCTTATGCCCTTCCCAGGCACTGGGACATTTCTCACAGTTATTCGATGAACTTTGTAGTCCACATAATATGGGTTTTACTGTCTCTTATTTTGGATAGGTGGGAAAGCACTGCACACAGGCGGTACCCATCGTAGATGGCATTGATTAAGTTCTGTTCACACCCAGGCTGCACGTTGCCACTAGTTTAAAATTTCTTATCATTACTTCTTTGCTCAAGCACCTTTAATAGATTTTCAGCATCCATATAATAAATTTTTAAAAATACCCTTCCCAACATTTAATTTTTCTCAGAATTGGTCCTATCATCTATAATAATTTTATCAGGTCACCCTTTTACCCCTCACCCAAAGGCATCTAGTCACCCCCTTGAGAGGTTTGATCTGAGTGAAATAAAAGGAATCCACAGTCAATTCCACCCATTTGGGATCCAGATGGGCTTATTCTGGGCCCTTGACTTTATGCCTCTCTTCAAGTGGCTACATGTCACCCCCTCTACCTGGGCACCTAAACATCTCCAGTTTTCCTTCTAGCTAGAGTAGAATATATGGCTTATTTCTGGATAAAAAGAAGAGATGTAAGAAAAGTCCCCTGTGAGCTTCTCAGAAATATTTTTTTCCCTTGATTAAAAGACAGAGGCTCATAGTGACAAGCCATTGCCCAGTTCTCTGTCACTTTCAGATCACGTATGAGTTGGTGTGACTAGGATATTTCTTTTGGAGCTTAAACGACCAGTTGGATGCCCTGAGACAGTAAACCAGAGTGCCAAAGCCGACAGGAGGAAGATGGCAGAGATGGAGGTGGGGGGAAGAGGGGAGAGATTCTGAAGCCTCAATTTCCAAGCCATCCTTGGGACTTCTTAACTCCAGACTTCTTGCCAAGTAAACAATTGATGCCAGAATGCTTCAAGGGAAAATGTTAATTAGGGGATTCTGTTACTATATTCAAACCTTGTTAACTAACACATCAAATTTCCGATTCATTCCCTAGCTCCATATCTGCATCCCCATCTTGCTTCTATGCTAGGCACCCCAATTTTTCCAACACTAGAATTTTGCCATGTTTCTCCAGGTCCTTAATTCACTGATGATCTTCCCTAATGCTCACCCACAGTCTGCTTGTCTATTTACTGTTTGTGTAACAGTGACGCAGTGCCCATAGGGCACTGGCTCCTTGACACATTTCCAAATGGCTGTCCTCAGTTCTGTCCCCCCAGGGAGTGGGGCTCTCTCTTCATCTTCACTCAGGTTAACATGCTTCTCACCCTTGGAGTTCCTGAACTGCTGTGTGGGGTGGGTCAGAGGAAGGACATCATCAGGGTTGCCTCCACATGTGTAGAGTTGGGTCCTGAGCCCTTTCCACTTTGCTCCTAAAACTACACACACACACACACACACACACACACACACATACACACGTTTTCCATTTCCCCCCATTTTTAGGAATTGTGTTATGTTTGTTCTTTCCTCTCCTGAGTTAGGAGCCCCTCTACCTAACCTTCCTCTTTCCTTCCATCTCATATTTGCCTGTGTTTGAAGAAAAGGTTGTTTAAAATGTGTATCTGAACCCAATCAAGGCAAGTATCTTCCCTGAGTCTTTGTTTCTCCATCATGTGGTCTAGGGGAAAGGAAACTAACCTTCAGGTATCAGTGAGTGAGTGCAACATAGAAAACACACAGAAGCACACAGATGATAAAACATTTTCATAATCAGTACCTTCTTTATCACCTAGTCCCCATGACAATTTATCATGTTTGAATCTTGAAATTCTTAACTAGATCGGGCAACTAGATAGTAAAGTTCTAGGGGCCAGATCAGGCCAGTAATTGCCTGAACATAGGTCACCTGAGTAAACCTAGGTAAGGATATTTTTGCTAAAGTGCTAAGACTGTAATAGGGCATTGCTTTGTATATTAAGGTGAGATGTCCCTATGGAAAGGGAGAAGGATTGGGAGAGCTGGCCACCAAGTAGGATGAGATCCTTCCTAAACAGTTAGTGGGTACAGGCTGGGACAAATGAGTTAGCATAGATGCAAGGACAGAGCACATCCTGTGCAGGATGTGCTGCAGTACATGTGTAAGAATGGAACAGCCCCTTAATAATCAATCACATGCTATTCTCTATAGCTGTGCTTTCAACATGGCAGCCAAGAGCCACAGGTGACTATTGAACTATTGAGTTGGGATAAATCCAAGTGGAGACATATTATAGAATACAGATTTTGAAGACTTAATATGAAAAAAGAATATAAGATAGCTCATTAGTAATTTTCATATTAAGTATATGTTGATATAATATTTTAGACATATTGGGTTAAATAAAATATGTTATTAAGATTAAAAAGAAATAAATTGCAGAGATGTGAATTGCAAACACCCACCAGTTAGAACACTGCCTAGATCAAAATGTGGGGAGCTGTGTTGCCTGGTTCAAAAGCTTAAAATGCTGTGCAGGTCAGGAGCCTACCAATCTCAAGATCCTGGCACAGGGTAAATCTAAAAGAAATTTAATAATTCATTGATTAATTAATGACTTTCTCCTAATAATGTCCAAGCAATGCTTCTCCTACTTCTGTTGGCCTCTGAGCTCAGTCCTGGCCATGTCTCCACCATATTGTTAAGGACGGGCTAGCATGAACAGATACAGGGACAGATGGGTGGATTTATAGACAAAGACTCTTAACATGGGAAATTTTTTAGCTTCATTTACTGACTCCTCAATGTTTTAAATATATTTGCAAAAAATAGTACTTTCAGTATCTAGGCAAATGTTTTAAAATGTCAATAAAGTCATAAGCTTCCAGGGAAAAATGTTTGGGGAAAAAATGGAAAATGGTAAATATTGTCATATCATATGTATGCACACAAAATAAGATAAAGTAGTTTTTAATTCCATTCCCCTTGGGTCTGCTAATTTCAATATGAATCAGAGAAAGTTGGGTAGGATTATTAAAATAATAGCTCTGTTTGGTCTAATTGACCCTTCCTAATGAATGTATACACATCTTTTTATTCTGGCATTCCTGGTCCACTCACCCCATGCTACTTTTCTCCATAACTCATGATACGCTCTATGTTCTTCACACTATTCATTTGTCTGTGTGTTTATCAGCTCTCTTCCTTTACTGAATTTCAAGAATGCAGGGAGTATTTTGTTCTAGAGTCTATGGCAAACCCTAACAGGTGGTGATCGACATGTGTTTGTTGAGTGAATGATTCAATGGATAACAAATGATTAAAGTGGATGAGTGCTCAGCCTTTCTTCAGAAAGAATTGTAAAGAAGAGCCACTTGTTACCCACAAATACAATACCAGGGATGGAATTTTTCCCAAGGAAACATTTAAAAAAGCAATGTGAAGAAGGGAGAAAAATAAGTTTAGATAAACTGTAGTTTAATTTAAAAGAGAAGGGTTGAATTATTTTTATTCTAAAACAAAATAGGTCCTCAGATTCATGAATTCTCTTATTTTGTATGTTGCCAAGTAAAGTTCAACATGTAATAAGTATAAGGAAAAATATTATCTGAGGATGGTTTGTTGAATTTATAGAAGTTAGTGAAGATGCAACTCCATTTTTATCACGCTGTGATGCAAAAGCATTTTGCATATCCATAAATAAAAGCCCAAAACACAAGGCACATGATAAAAGATCCCAAAGATGCAAAATCTGTTCTGCCACAAACTGAGGAAAGACAGAATTATGAACAAGGCAACTGATTAACCTTGACTGGTTTGTAGCTAGGATGAAATCAGACAAATGTTTGAATAAAAGCTCACTCTTGCCTTCATTTGCATGAGTTTATGGTCATTTCAGAATCTGGAATTGTCAAGAATAATGCTTTTTACATCTACCTTTCCTCATTCTCCAGTCACTATGTTTGAACTTTCCCCATGGAAGTCTCATTTTCTATACAATGTGGTATTTTTGAGAAAAAGAGTACAGAAACGCAGACTTGAAGAAGGCACTTGCTTAAGTTTAAAGCAACTTGGATACATGTTTGCAAAGCAAAATTTTGTATTCCCAAAGACAAGGCACCCTGGAGCTGGAAGAAAGAACAGGGCAAAGCAGAGAGGAGTTACTCACGTGGCAGAAGAGGGAACAAACACGTGATTCCTAGCAGTGGGAGAAAAGGAAGGACTGTTTCTTGCATAGATCCAGGAGCAGAGTGAGAAGGACTTGTGACATAAACTGTGAAATTCAAGGAAGTTGAATCAAATAGTTAAAATATTTGAATTCATACTTGGATGAGGGTCCCTGGGTTCTAGCATGAGAGTGATAGAAAAAACTGAAGTGAGAAATCTCTAAAGAGGCGAGAAAGGATGAACATTCCTACTTGTGTATTGACCTGCCCTGAACACTTTTCATCTGAGAACATTCAGGGTTCAACAAATATTTATGAAGCATCTACAGGATTCACGAGCCGCTATAATAAGGCAGAGACTGAGACCAGGATGAGTCACCGTTCCTGGCCTTGAGGAGACTATAAGTCTTAGGTTGTGAAACTTGCTTTATAAAGAACGATTTCAACTGAGGACTTAATGCCAGAGGACTCACAGTAAAGGAAGAATTTGTCTAATCCATGGGCTACTTAATGATTCAAAACAAAATAAAATAAAAGCCAAGCCTCATAGACATTGTTGTTCACCATAGACTAGTCCTTGCAATATACTTTCTGTTACTCTTCCTGCCTCTGCTAATCTGAACCATAAAAACCAGGGGTGGTTTGGTGGCAGGCAAGATTGCCATCTATTAATAAACACTATTTTTCTAGACACAGGGAGATAGAAAATGGCAGTGTAAGAGACATTCTTTAAGGATATGAAGAGCTTATATTTAATAGAAGGTAACATGAGGTTTTATAAAAGACCAGATTTTCTAAGAAGCAGCACCAGAGATGCACGGACTAATTAGATTTTGTGCGGAATGAAATAACAATGAGTAAAACAATCCCTATGTCTAGAAAACAGATGAGGACAAGAGAGAAATCAAAGCTCACACCTGGAACTGCATACAAAGGCTTAATGCTGTTGCCAAAATTTGGTATTTCCACTAAGAACTTAAATTTAACTCTGATTGTCACATGCTGTGGGAACTATAGACTAAGCCAAAAATCCAGTCATTACCTTCAAGAAAATTCTACTTCTATCATTTATTTATTGAGCAGATACATTTTAAAGCCACATATTTTGCAGGAAGAGGGGAAAATGTTTGAAGGATAAAGAGAAAATAGGACTTATAGATTTTTAAGTTTATTTGAGTTGATGTAGTGTTTTATTTTTTAAATACTTGTGCATTTAATGACTCATTCAATAAAGAATAGTGTAGTAGAAATGAGTATATAGGTTTCAGTCCCACCTCTGTCACTTACTAGCACTGTGAGTTTTGGTAAAATTATTTAAAGCCTTCTGAACATTATTGTCTTCCTCTGTAAAGTGGAAGTATAACCATGAGTGTGGAATTATGATGAGGATTTCATGGGACACTTTATGTTCAGTGCTTGGTTCAAAGCATGATATTGAGTCTTAAATAAATGAGAGATGTCATCTTCATCATCATCCTCATGGTGAAGTCATCCTCCTCTTCTTCATCATTATCGGAGTGTTATGAGGATTATAACATTAAAAATATACATCCCTGGCATCTAGTGATGCATGCAAAGTAGTAATGATCCTATCTGCACTGTATATCTTCATTTATGATTATTAACATAATCCAGGCATCCTCACCTGTGGTTTACAAATGAGAAGACTAAGGAAAATCTAATGATTTGCCAAATACTACAGAGAATTAATACTGGTGTTGTGCAAACAGCTCACTGTCGTGGTTAGGAGTGTGTGCTGTGGGAGCCAGATAGACTGCGTTTAACCCCTGACACAACAACTTTGTGACTTTGGAAAGGTTATTATCTTTCTGTGCTTCAATTTTTCATCTCAAGTGGGATTACTATTAATGACTACAGGTTGGTATTAGTACACAGCAATAGTGTGTGATTATTGTGGACGAGACATTTCCTGTTCCCCAAATATCCATGTGCTTTCCAACATTTTATAGAGCCTTTGCAGTTGGGCCATGTGACTAGTTCTGGCCAGTGAACAGTGAGATCACTGTCACTTCTGGGATAACATATTTAAGAACTAGTGGGTGACTTTCTACCTCTTTCTTCCCTTACTCCGATGACCTGGACATCACGTGTTCATATGATCAGTCCAGCCTGGATCACTGATTCTCTATGTGAGAGAGAGCTTTCTTAGAAAGTTACCTGGCCTGCATTAGAATTCCTTTGAGAGGTAAATAAACCTTGTTTGTAAAAATTCACTAAAACTTCTGTTTTCCTTTTTTTTATGACAGCATAACCACTCCTCTCCTGACTTTACAATCCTGGCATTTACAGACCTAAAACCCATCTATGATATATGTATTGGGAGCTCAAAGTAACGAGAGAAATAGCCTTGAATGAATTACAGACCTAAGGCTATTGACAAGATCAGTAAAAGTTATATTTCCTTTTTTGGTTCTTTATATTTGACACTTGTCCAAACTTCCTCCCAGTAGTGGCCTACCGAAATCATTGGCCAAATTTCTAACTACCCAGGGCAGTTAGTAACATGGCATCAGTAAATTTTTAAGAGCCAATTTCTCCTAATTTCTCCTTTACCCAGAAAGCAAGATTAAAGACTCCCTAAGATCTGTTAGCAGCCAAAAGCAAGTGGCCCAGATTGGGAAAATGCAAAGGAGATCTATGTACAAATTAGACATGGTTATTCAATTCTGTAAAATGGCCCTTGATTAGTTTCAGGACTCAAGTAATTATGGTGCCTGGTACACAGTGGTACACTATATATGTTTGATAGTGACAGCTCTGATGCTGAGGGAGCATGATCCAAAACCACTCAGGAATCTGGAAATACCAGAGCTGCTTAGAAAATAAGAATAAAAGCAATTAATTAAAATGTTTATTTGACATGAGGGCATTCATTGTGTCACTTATTAAGATTTAATGCTCTCCATTATTCCTTGATTTTAATCTAGGTTTTCCAACATGACAAGAAATTTTCTGTTTATTAAGGGACCAAGTTAACACACAGACTAGGACTCAAGGGCCCTGGAGGACTTAACATGATTTTCAGGAAACTCAGAATGCAAATTTCTAACTACCTTTCTTGAATTCTATCAGTAGAATTCATCTGGTAATCTCCAAGTAACAACAAACTGAAAAATATCTCAATAGTCCTAGAATCTAGCACAAGCAGAAATAAATGCATAACAGACTTTGTGAGGAGGGTGAAGCCACATTCCTGACAGAGTGTGGCTGAGTATGTGAAAACGTGACTCTTTAGGTAAGAAAGAACAGTTCACTTTTAAGGGGAGAAGTTCATGGTAATTCCTGGATTCCTCTTTTTTTTTTTTTTTTTTTTTTTGTATTAATAGGTATTCCCAAGAATCTAATCACCTATCGACTTATTATCTAAATATAGGAACTGCAAGGTTAAAGAATGAAAAAGGCCCCAGAAATTTTAAAAGCCTCTTCAATAAATCAGGAATACCAGTACACACGGCAAGAACAAACAGCTGTTGTTTCCCAATGAGCAATTCCCTGTTCCAGAATTGACTAAAGATACTCCCTCCTTGAAAAAGAAAACAAAACATAAAATTATGTGGATTAAGAAGATTCCCTTATCTACCCCCTAAAATACATTCTTAAACTGTAGTTTAGCTTCATTTGATGCAATTTCCTAAATCTTTTATGGATGATACAATTTCATTATGCAAATGGTTTTGTTGAAGTATTTATTTTATAAACCAGCCAGAGGCTAAAATTCCCCACTGAGTCTTATTCTTTAGGTTTCCAAAGATTCTCTTTTTCCTGTGAAATGCCAGGCCATGAAAGACTGTCGGGCTGTGATTTGCATGAGAGGGGGGCTGCATGTGGAATAAATATTCAATAAGGGGTCCAGAGAGAATCAACATCGCTCTAAACACGTATCTATTGATCCATAGAGTTCATCATTGTCCAACTGATCATTGAACAGGGTACATGTTCAAGGGAAGCATCTGTTCTCAGAATGACAAGAGAGTATTTTGGGGAAATGGCAACAGCAATCATTATTTTGAATACTTTGAAGCCACCTCTACCAGGAAGCTGTTAAGTTGTCTTCAGTGTACTTTCTAACAGCCATACGGTGAGGGCCATTACTCAGCCAACAGATGCGGCTTTATGGCCTCAGTGACTGTCTCTGCATGTAGAGGGACCAGGGAAACATAAGGCGAGTAGGCGCCATTTCATACCAATATACTGATTTTTTTGTTGTTGTATATCAACTTACTAGTGGATTTGGAGAACTGGCAACTATATATCTGACACAGACCACATTTTATATGTTAAGAACCACAAATCAGCTGTCAATAGCCACTGATTTATTAATATTTTATACACTCTTCGCTAACCTAGCACAATGGGTACATCAGCAGTCCTTTTCATTAATATCCCATAATAGAGGATTTATGATGCTACTGTTGATGCATAGACATATATTTTACATCCCTACATAGCAGGTTTCAATGCAAGATAGACATAAGCTTCATGATGGGAATAATAATTCTTAAATTAAAAAAAGAGGTTTGGTTACAATTGTAATAGCATCATTATTGCTTACCAGAAGCCAGTGATAACCAAACTAGAAGGATCTTAAACCTGTAGAAAAATGCAAGTAAGAAAAATGATGGTAAAATGTTTCCTCTCTCTGACTGATACAAGACAAAGTCTCTGATACCAGAATCATGGTTAAGTAGGAATTCCTAGGGTAAATGTCTTATAAGCCTGAAGGAAGACAATTCTTAAAGCTTTGCCCAGTTATTCTTTTTCTCTTAGGGAAATGACTTTTTAAATTTGTGATTTCACAGTTACCATGTATCACCTTTTTGTCTCCTACAATATTTCCTATTTTATGAAAACACTTGGGATGAGTGATTTCAAAATTTTTGTTTTTAAAAATTATGATTTTATTTTAAAATTCTACTATTATTTCTGGGACAATTTGCCAGGCTTGATTTGCTTCATGAGGCCCGTTCTACAATGCCATCCACCACATATCCCATTTAGCTGGAAGGAAACCATCTACCTCATTTATATACAATTAAATTTCTGGTTATGATGGAAATGTTAGTTTGACATATGGCCTTCTTAGTCACAGTAGAATTGCCAAATAATGCTTCAGGGAAGATGTGATACATCCATGGTTAAACATAAATTTTCACATATGGGTGGAAGTTGTTATTTGAAATGTTATTTTTCTGTTGTTCCTATGGTACTTGATTTAATTAACATTAATCTTCACAAGTTGGAGCGTAACTACTATATTCTTATTTATCAGTAAAGAAACTGGGACATAAAGCAGCTTGGTCCTTGTGAGACCTTCTGAACAAGTTGGACAACTTCACTTCATTGCTTCTACTGTTTCAAAGTTGAAATTAGCTATATGAGACATTTGGGACTTCTTTTTTAAAGAGAGAGGGTCTCACCCTGTCACCCAGTGCAATGACAGCACCATATCTCACTGCAGCCTTGGCCTCCTAGGTTCAAAGGATCCTTCTGCCTCAGCCTCCCAAGTTGATGAGATTACAGACATGAACCACCATGCCCAGTTACCATTTGGTACTTTTCAAATTACAAATGTATCCTATGTTTCTCAAGCCACACCAAAATTTGAGTCATAACATTTTCATCAATAGTGTTCCCACAGTTTTCTGGACAGTCTGCCCATTCCCCTTACTATCTCTTCCGTATCTTGGGGAGTATCCTGGAGTGGGGAACATCTCATGTGGGCTCACAAATATCGTTCTCAATAACTATATAATAGCTTGATTTCTTTCTGTCCTCCAGCTCCCACTGTTGTTGTTGTTAGTGAGCGATCCTCTGACTCCCCCATCAACACTGCCTCCCCCAGTATTGCAGCTCCTGGCCCAAGTTGAAGTCATTTTTTCTCGGGTCCATCAGTACAGAACCCCACATTGAGCCAAAACCCATATGGGGTACAAGGCTCCAAATGCTGCTAATGATGACAATGATAGCCCAGGAAAATTGAAGGGCATCTCATCCAAAAAGGATGTCTTATCTCTCCCCACCTCCTTTCATTTTTTTCTTTTCTTTTTTGCTTTTTTTCTTTCTTCTTTCCTTCTTTCTTTCTTTCTTTCTTTCTTTCTTTCTTTCTTTCTTTCTTTCTTTCTTTCTTTCTTTCTTTCTTATTTCTTTCTTTCATCTTTCTTTCTTTCCTTTTTTTGTTTGTTTATTAAATCATAACTGTGTACATTGTGGATGGTGTGTGGTGACAGCATGGACTTTGGATGCCGAGTGACTTGATTTCAAATCTCAACTTCCCACTTGCTGTATGAACTTGGATAAGTTTCAAAACCTCTCTATGCTGGCAATTTACTTAAAATGGAAATTAAAAACAATACTAATCTCATAAGGTCTTTGTGAGTATTTAATAATTTCAAACGTGCTTGGAACAGTGGCCAGCATGTGATAGGTACTCTACATGTCAGCTTACTTTGCTATTAAGAGCTAAATCTGTATCACCTCACATTCCCCAAACCTTAAGATTATGTTTATAAAAACAATTCTTTTTATTTTTACTTTAAAAACTGAAATTTCACTTTCCACAAGGAGTCCACGAACTCTGGATTGAAAGATCATGTGAATAAGAAGTGTTCCCCTTCTTTGCTCTTAGACTGCAGTCTGTGACATTAATACCAAACACAGCTAGTGTGCCTCCTTCAGATTCATTCCTTTCCAAGGGCTCCCCATTTCCCCATGCTAATGTCTCCTAATGGATGGAAACCCAACAGACTGAAAGTTGAACCTGAATTCAAGGTGAAAACGCTTAAGCTTAGGCTAGGAGCCTTGCTCCATTGGGAAATGTCAGAAGAACAATTTCTCTTAATTATACTGTTTCTCTGAAGCTCATATTTCTGTCTCACGTGGGCTCACAAGTATCATTCTCAATGACTATATAATAGCTTGATTATACCCCCATGGGACCCCCATGGATACATACCTAATTAAATTTTTTCTTTCTGTTATTATGTCAATTTAATTCATAGACCAGCCAAAGAACCTAGAAGATAAAAGGAAGCAAATTTTCCTCCCTTACACATTTATTTATTCAAATATTTATAGCCACTAAATGCTAAACCTAAACCATAATCCTACAGGACAGACTTTCCCAGTGAACACTTACTCTGGGTAATGCAAGGCCTCCCATACTTTTGAGCACAAATTCCATATATGTAAGCTGTGAACAATCATATGTCCCAACTAGGCAGATACAATAGAATACAAACTATTTTGAGAAAGACAATTTCTTGTCACTCTTCTCTTTTGTTCATCTTCTATGATATTTATTTTATTATTTAGTTAAGCCAAGGTAATATCAGTCAACTTAGAAGACTTTGTCTCATAAAAATTGCACAAACTTTCAGCAAAACTCCTTCCCCCTAGCCTGCCTAATCTATAATGTTGTCTATTCAGTAAGAAAAATTTACTCTCAGACTGTAAAGTAACATGTGTGAGACCCATTGGGTCTGATATTTTCTACCGTTTCTTTCCTTTTAACCAAGCTCTTTGTCCAGGTCTTGTTATATAAGGGTTTTGACACATAAATGCTCTCAATGTGGTGGCATGATCAATGGATATGTCATGATTCAGCTCAGCGAATTCGAATGATTCCCTGACTAGAGTATTCAGGACACCCCAAATTCACCCTCGCTTTCTTGTCCTCTTTTGAGCACATCAGTATTATTTCTGGACTTTTACCAACACTGAATTCACACGTGACCATTTGGGTCCCTAGAGACTTGAGCTGACTTCTTCATACTTCCTGTCACCTGTCTGTGTGCCTCGTGCTTGCACCAACCTGAACTACAAGTTGTAGTTAATACAGAGTGGCCTGCATCTTAAAGGCACTGAGCCTCTGCACACACATCTTCCTCCCTCTGGGATGCCCTCTGCCTCTCCTTCACCTTCTTCTGCCTGATTTGCTTCCACTGATCCATCAGATCTCATTTTGAGTATCAGCTTTGAGGAGTCAGCCAGGCTGTGCTCAGTACTGGTACAGTGCACTGTTCGCAGGATACGGGACCCTGTGACATAAATAGTTGCTTTTCTTTCTTCCCCACCAGAAGGGGAACTTCTTGAGGACAGAGACTGGTTCTTTTATACCTACATCCCCAGTGGCTTAGGTTTAGCATGTAATGGCTGCTCTGTAAATATTTGAATAAATAAATGTGCAAGGGAGGAAAATTTGCTTCCTTCTATCTTCTAGGTTCTTTGGCCAGTCTGTGAATTAAATTTGATATAATTATGGGAAGAAAAAAAATCTATAATTAGGTTTGTATACATGGGAGTCCCACAGAAATAAGTGATTCAAAGTAACAGTGGGATGATGGAGGTTTGTATATCATCCTGAGCTATAGAGGTTTGGGGATGCTGTGGGGAGGGAATAAATTTGGGGAGAACAGTGCAAGGAAGCATATGATGAATGAAGTTTGCCCTGTTATGCAGATAAAAGTCTCTCAGGTGATAAATGTTGAGTTTTGCTAATTAGCTAATACTAAATTACATTTGAGAGAAAATAAAATAAAAATATGTCAAGACCTAAACATATTGGTATATATAGAAAAAAATTATCCAAAAAAGTCTTGACTTATATTTACTATTTTGTTACGGTTCTTTGGGTATAATTTTCCTCTCTTAGTTAATAGAGGTAGTAATTAACATTAGTAGAGTAATCAAGTTTTTCTTAATGTATTTTACTTCAAACAATGACCCTATTGCATAAGAATGTTCATTATATATGTTTTTCAGAGTGATACAATGTCATGTAAATTAAGGGTCTTGTTCCAGATCATGAATTCATAAATGATGGAGTCAAAATACACACCAGATCTTTTGGATCCTAACGTCAGGTCACGTGGCCTTATTTCAGTATAAGAATAGGAACAATAATATTTAGGACCAAAACTCATTTTACCAGAGGTAATAGATAGGTTTGCAAAGTTTAGCATTATAAACAGTGTTGTTCTAAATAGCCTGAGCTCTGATGTCTTAATGCCCATGGTACAAATCTAGGCGCAAACATTTACTACCTGTGTGGCCTTGGGGAAGTCATTTAGCTTGTTATAGCATCACTTTTCTCACCATTAAATTAATAACTGTCTTGCCAGGCATGGTGGTTCATGCCTGTAATCCCAACACTCTGGGAGACCAAGGTGGGTGGATCGCTTGAGCTCATGAGTTCGAGACCAGCCTGAGCAAGAGTGAAGACCCCATTTCTAAAAACCTAGCTGGGTGTTGTGGCAAGTGCCTATAGTCCCAGCAACTTGGGAGGCTGAGGCAAGAGGCTTGCTTGAGCCCAAGAGTTTGAGGTTGCTGTGAGCTATGATGCCAAGGCACTCTACTCAGAGTGACAAATTGAGACTGTCTCAAGAAAAAAGAAAAAATTAGTAACCATCTTGATCAGTGTTTTGGGGATTAGAAATAAAGTGTACAAAGGCCTGACACACGGTAGGCACTCCCCAAACTGTTATTATTCTTGCTGTAGCCAGTGCCTTCAAAAATTGGCTGTACATCTTTGCTTGACATGAGGGCAGGAACACAGAGGTGGAAGCTCATTAATGCTGAACATTGCATAGAAGTGTGTGAGAGATGCTCATGTAAATTAATAATATTGGTTTCATCCTGTTGCATAGTTTTTTCTTCCCTCTCGAGCAAAGTATATTTTACATATTTTGCATTCACTCGTTTGTACAAATAGGAGAAGAAAAAACAACTTTCAAGTCTGTGAATGCTTGATGACACAACAAAGAGAACTTCCACAGCGAATTTATTACTGTGCACTTCCAGGTAATGTAAGCAAAGAGATAATTATTTGTCATCCTTTGAACGTGCTAAAGCAGATGAAAACACATTGTAATCTGCACAGCTATTGGAAAGATCTTCAACGTGGAGCTACGTGAGTCTGATGTTGGCAGCCCCCAACAGCGGAGACAATACCCAGTTATGTTTGAAAAATTGGCAAGTTCAGGGCAGCAAATTCCTGCATACTTGAGGCTGCCTTGTTGATTTTCTTGCAACTGCACCCCTAAGCAGGCCACGCTCCTTCGCTTCAGAACAGCAATGTGGCAACCAGGAATGAGTTTTTCCCCACCCTCCATCCCCCAATTCCTCCCTTCAGACAAATCATCCTGCCCAGATTTCAAACAAATCCCAGAGAGGCATTCTTGCTGTTGTATCTCCAGGACTCCAGCCAGCACAAATCAAGAAAATGGTTTCCAGGTGCAGATAGCCTCCCCCTTCTCCCTCCTCACTTTAAAAATCTGGTGACTGTTCCGTGCTTTAATCTGGAGATGGACGATAGGGGGAACAGGAGGGTAACCTCAGGATTCAAAAGCCCATAGAAAATGATTTCACCGTTTTCATTTTAGAGAAGTCATGTTCATTCTCAAAACATATCGCACAACCCAGCATGATTAATTCTGTCTCTTTTGATAAACCTTAAGACCCCAAATAACCAGGATACATTATCTGAGCTGCAGAGGAGCCCTACAGAGTGAAGCTTTCACGATGGCGGTGCTAATCCGCTGCTATTACCATCTCCAGGTCACTACCTCTTTTCACACGAAGCTGTAATGGGTGGAGAAATTGCTTCCTGCTCACAATAGTCCTAGATTGGCTAAATTCAAATAATAGCACATAATTATTGATAAAACACTCAAGGGAAATGTATTTGGGGAACTTTTTTAGACATAATATTCAAAGTAGTATCACAAAAATTGGGAGTTTTAAGAGCACATATCAGCAGCTCTGCTTCTGAGTGTTAACTCCAGTGATTGCTTCTATGCCCAAATGCAAGGACATTCATCATTTTTGAACACTTCTGACCATGACGTTTTCTATATTCAGATAAAGAGTATATCTTTATGTTGTCAAAATATAAAAATCTCCACATTCTATTTAATAACTTATTGAATCTTCAGTAGTTTTTCTATGGATTATGTCTAAACATTTTTCAGCCAATTCATTTGTTTGCCGGGTCATTATTGTGTAAGCACATTGTGGCGTGTTTAGGACTTATAAGGAAGGGAAATGCATCCCTATGTCACTAAACTCGGTGTACATGAAGGACAGGGGTCATATAACAAGTTGAAGTTTTTCTTTTTGTTCACTCCTTCAACTCCTCAAAATCGTACAGATTATAATTTGCCTTATTTTGGGAACACAATTTGTATAATTGTTCCCCTAATGTTCCTCGTTTTACTGCTATGCTATTTTTTCCTGGGTCGTTTTGTTCCTTTGTTATTATTTTTTTTCTTATTGAGAAAACAGTATGTATGCTTTTAGAACTACATTAGTACACTCTTTAGATTCCCAATTTGTTCAGGTGGAATCCATTTAAGTCTTTTAAAATGTATTTCTTGTGGCACCCTTTGAATTTCTATTTTACTTTGGACTCAGCATCATAAACCACCAGCGCTTGCCAATATTCATTCTCTCTTCCTGTCTGGCACATAGCAGATATATCTCTAGGCTCCATGCAGTTAGCTGGGCATCCTACGGAGCTGTGGCTAACAGAACTGACTGCAGGGATGTGCGCCCTTCCAGGCTGGGTGCACAAACCTCTCTTGAGCATAATCCTCTCTCTCATTCTCCATCCACCAACTTAATAGAGAAGTCTAGGAGAATCTAACAACCTAGGGGAGAGCAAAGCCACAAGACAGAAGGATCCTGGGTGCCTGAGTGACAGTCTGGAATATATATCCCACATGCAGAGACCCACACAGGGATGTGATGTGAGCAGGAAACACACACAGTAGAAGCTCCATAGTTGACCACTTCCCTACATGGACCATCTTCTTAGGTTGACCTAATGTTAATAGACCGGACATGAACCACATGGACGTATCAGTATGGTAGGCCTAGTTCTTTCTGTTGACCACCTCCTTGTGTTGCTTAGTTGGTCACAGTTTCTTGGGTGATCAATTAACAGAGGTTTTACTGTATTATGCTGGGCCCTTGGTATTTGGGGACTGTTTGTTAGAATTCTTAACCTACCCTGACTAATATAGAAATTGGTACCCGCATGTGGGCTACCACAGAAGAATATGTAGGATGGTGGTTGACTGGCAGATCACAAGAGATCATATGAAGGCTAGAACCCCAGGAAGACCCGCTGTGCAGTGGCAGCACCTATAGTAAGCTGTTACTTACAATTACTCTGAGGAGATCATATGCCAGCAGAGCCCAAACCTCCCAGGAGTTGTTGGAAAGAGTCAGTGGACATCTGTTGGCCGCTACTGGTTAGGGCATTATAAGAATGAGATGAGTTTAGGTAAAAGTTTGCTGATTGGCAAGCAGAAAAGAAAGGAAATTGAATCTAGAAATTGGATGCCATAGAGGCATAGGAAATCTAGTTATTTTCTAGAATGTAAGCTACAGGAAATAAGAGTGAGAGAGTCTTTGATCTACTGTGGCTTGTTAGGAAGCAGGTGATACCTTCCCACTCAGCCTTGATGGCCTCATGGTAACCAAGAAATCAAGCTTGAAAATTATGTCTGGGAATAAACTTCGGGTGTGGTTATTGGTGTCTGAGAGTGATTAATGATAAATAGAGCAATAATTCAAATACATTTTTCTGCAGGAATTTTATTTGCAATGATTCGACTAACTCTGTGGTAAAGGGTATTAATTCCTTTAAACAGTGGTTCTAAACTAGGGTGATTTTGCCTGCCGGAGACATATGGAAATATCAAGGTATTTTTTCTTGTTATGACTAGGGGAGTTGTATTGACTTCTAGGGTGTAAAGGCCAACAAGGCTGCTAAGTAACCTACAATGTGCAAAATAGCCCCTCCTATCCCAAAATCATACAGCCTGAATTAAGAAATTTTGGTCTAAGACAATATTCAGTTCTCCAAAGTTGAATGAAAAGGAAATAAACTGTGAAAACAGAGGGTCCCACAAGAAGCAGAGCCATCATACTCCTGCAGAGGGGGTCATCCAAGCAAAATCTCTAGAGAATAGAATTAGAATAGTGTGGTTCCTGATACTGGCAATACGTTGCCAGTGTATACAGAGCCCATTCATAATGGAAACCCAGCAGACTATAGGTGGCACATCCACCGTATTTGAGACTATCTTAATGGTTTGTTTTCTTTCAACCGGTATTTGATTGGTTTGATTGGCAGAGATTTAGCGACTCAAAATAATTTCTTTCTTTTTTTTTTTTGTACAAAAGGTCTTTATTGATGAGGGGGGGATGTTGTAGGACAATACTAAGGAGGAGTGAGGAAAGAAAGGCGGGGGAAAGAGAGAGAAAGGAAAGGGGGGGAGAGAGAGAGACCGAGAGAGACAGAGACAGAGAGAGAGGGGAAAGAGGGAAGAGAGAAATTACTCAAAATAATTTCTAACACACTGACATATTGCTCATATTGCTTCCCTGTTCTTTGATATTCAGTATTGCTGCTTACGTTCTAGAGCCCGTCCTATTCTTGTTCCTTTGCAAGTTAATTTTTTCTATGGAATATTAAAGAGTCTTTCCTTTGTCCCGAGGCTTTGATATTTTACAACAGTCTGGGTTGGACCCTGTGTTTATATCTGTTGCAAGGCATTATAAAGGCCCTGAGTATAAAGTTCTGTGACTTTCTACTGCTTTGGAAAACCATCTTCCATGCTTTCTTTAATTACGTCTCCATTCTCTTTTTTAAGGAGCTCTTCTTTTATGGGGATTGAAACTTCTGAACTGACTCTCCACATCTCTTAATTTTTCTCTCGAGTAGTTAATTTCATATTTTTGCTCCACATTTTAGGAAAACTAACAGGGTACCAGATAGATTTCAAATTCTTCTTTTCATTTTCATTTTATTTTAGAGACAGAATCTTGTTCTGTTGCCCAGGCCTGAGTGCAATAGCATCATCACAGCTCATGGCAATCTTCAACTCCTAGGATCAGGAGAGTCCTACCACCTTACCCTCCCGAGTTGCTAGGACTACAGGAATATACCACCATACCTAGTTAATTTTTTTTTTATTTTTATTTTTGTAGAGACAGAGTCTCGCTATATTAGGCTGGAATCCAACTCCTGGTCTTCAGCAATATTCTTGCTTCAGCCTCCAAAGTGCTGAGATTACAGGTGTGAGCCACCATGGCTGGCCTCAAATTCCTCTACTGATGCCCTGTATATAGCATAAGGCCTGGATTGCCAGTGGTTTCATGCTGCAGTGGCAGCTGTCTGCTACAAAGAGGATTTCTCTGCATCCCTGCTTAGCCAGGCTGCCAGGGTGTAGTAAGAGGGGTTCTCAATTCCCTGGTCCTGCCTCAGCATCTGTGATGATTCAGAAAAAAAAAAAAACATAATAACATGAGTCTGTGGACTACAAGGCTTGTTCTTATTGTTAGGGTGAGAGAAACACTGTCTGTGGCTTTCCACATCCTCGGAGAAGCAGAGGTGCTATGTTTCTTTTCGAATTTCTGAGAACATTGTTATTTCCTGATATTCTTTTTCTTAGCAGTCTATTTTATTGTAGACATGGTAATATATTTTTAGATCCTACTAACTTTATTAATAAAGTATTTGTTAAAATCTCTGCTCTCTTAATTATTTCTGGAATGAATTGTTCATTTGGTTTCTCTTGGTTCTTCTGTTCGAGGCTATTTATTTTTCTCAAGTATCTGGTGACCTTTTTGGTTTTCTATCTGTAAAAATGAATAAAAGGCTGCATTGGTTAATTATGTAGCTCTTATAGGTTTCCTGCCCTAATATGTTACTTTTCTAAATGGAAAGGACATGACAGAACAACTGAAGCCTTCCCTTTAGGTCAATTTCTGAGCCTTAACCTACCCGTATTTAATAGTCTGGGGAATTCTAAGGATAATTTTTTTTTGGAGGGAAGGGACCTCATGTGGTCTTTGCAATCCAAAGAAAAAGCCTTATTCTATTCTTAGAATAGCCTTTGCTGTTCTTTAAGATAGTGTTTTATTTTCCATGACTTCTGTCCCAACACTCTTGCTGTCCATACCTACCAGCTCTTGGCATATGGACTGTCTATCCTGAACAGAATACCTTCTAATTCCTTCAGCCTTCACCTACGTATGTGCCAGGTTGAGGGTTATTTATGTTCTGCACTGTTGTCTGTGTATTTCACAGTCTAAATCCACTTTCTGTCATTTAAGAAATATATTAACATCCCAGTCTTCAAATACGTTCTTATTTGTATTCTTGCTGTCTTAATGGGTTTTGAGATTGTGAAGGGTTAAACCAGGAAGTTCATTTCAATCTCTTCAGCTGGTAATTTCTCCATCCATCCTGCTCATGCCTTATGTTTCAGCCTGTAAACAGAATATCTGAGACTGGGTAATTAATAAAGAAATGGAAATTTATTTTCTCAAAGTTCTAAAGGCTTGGAAGTCCAAGGTGAAGGTTCTGGCATCTTGCAAGCACCTTCTTCCTGCTTCCTCTAG
The DNA here is from genome assembly GCA_963574355.1 of Loris lydekkerianus. Taxonomy (NCBI): domain Eukaryota; kingdom Metazoa; phylum Chordata; class Mammalia; order Primates; family Lorisidae; genus Loris; species Loris lydekkerianus. The sequence goes on from CAUYPK010050868.1 coordinate 49,709, forward strand.
AGGGGAGGAACACCAGACCCTCATGTGGAAGAAGGCAGAAAGGTAAAGAAAGCAGAGGTTGCTGAACTCCTTTTCTAAAGACATCAATCCCACCATTGGCACAATAGCAACTGAAGTTCAACGTGAGTTTTGAGCAGGACATTTATCCATTTTCACACTTCTCTTTTCCCTTCTTTCCTCCCTTAGCTAAGCAAAAAATTCCCACTCAAAGTATTTTCTCACTCTGCCCTTACTCCTGGTGTCAGCTGATACTGACCACTTAGGGCTCACACACTCTCCTAGTCATTGACCTGAATTTTTTTTCCAAGACATACATTATTTTCATTGCCACCCAGTAAATGTAAGGTGTTAGCCACTAAGATAACACATGTTCTCTCACCTCATTATGTTAATATGTAGTGTATAAAAAGATTATTTTTACCTTCTACACCCTCAAAGTATTCCAAAGGCCTCATTACTTTTTTTTATTCTTTTTTTTTTTTTAATTAAATCATAGTTGTGTACATTAATGCAATCATGGGGTACAATGTGCTGGTTTTATATACAACTTGAAATGTTTTCATCAAACTGGTTAACATAGCCTTCATGGCATTTTCTTAGTTATTGTGTTAAGACATTTATATTCTACACCTAGTAAATTTCACATGTACCCTTGTA